>JAJMAH010000147.1:0-50267 GCA_030564925.1 Geotrichum aggregatum | reverse complement strand
ATCAACCAATAGTTTTTTCCTTTCAACGTTTCTTGCGTGGCTCCTTTTCTTCATAATAGGCATCCAGCTAGCTTGGGATTCTCTCAGTTCTTCCTCGTTTGACCATGGTGCTGCAACAGTAGGTAGCAGCCGCTCTTCATCAAGTAGTTCCACTTCTGTCAAGCAGTCCTTGATGTGGGAGATGGGGGAGCTTGCTTGTAAAAAATAGTTGCAACCAATATCAAAAAAAGGTAGATTTTGTGAAATTCATTACCTATATACCTTTAACACATTAGTTTTAAGCAATGGGTTCGATGGTCTAGTTGGTTATGGCATCTGCTTAACACGCAGAACGTCCCCAGTTCGATCCTGGGTCGAATCAAATGTTTTTATTTTTCTTTCTTTTAACATTGCTAACTCTTTTCGTTGCAAAGCTACTAAATCTTGAGATTGATGTTTCCATTTGTTTGTTATGAATGATTATTTTGGATGTTGGCAACTCACTGCTCGATTGCAACAAGAAATTTAGACACTTTCCGTCTTGTTCATTGCAGCGCTCCTCTTTCTCTCCCAAATGTTTTGAGAAAGCTGACAGAACTTGATTTCTTTGTGACAGACCCCATCTGAATAGAATTGGATCAAGTGCATAGGATACTTGGGCGTGCCCACAGAAATTTGTTGGAACCAACTAAAGTTATCACAGGCCAAATTCGAGCTGGACTTGACTTGTTTAAGTATGTCTTGCCATTTTGTTGATATTTCGTTGATCATTGAACTGTGTTTGAAATAATCTTTCTTTCTGTATATCAAACGATTTATTGTGAGTAGAGCACACCTTTGTAGCATCTGGGTCTTTTACTTTGCCCAAAATTGAACCTTAGAGGACTACCGTAAAGGCCATACACAAAATGCTAAACTCGCGGTAGACTTGTATGATATTTTCATTACTCTTATACAATATAGTTGAATATGAAAGTGAGTAGGGAGCGAAGAAATTTCGATTTCTACCACCGCAATGTAGCAAGTTTTCAAAGCCTAATATGTTTGATATTTTGCAAGCTGACCTCTGAGAGACCTTTACCAGATACCTCGCCAACTTTCACATACTCATGATCTACAATTGCGCTGAAACTGGCACTATGTTTGTATTTAGAGCAACTGTTAAGTTGATGCGAGTGTATTGAAACGCTATTCATCAGTATTTTCCATCATAATAAGGCATGAACAGTCAGTTTCTAGATAGGTAGTTTTAGCCCGTATAGAAATGCGTCTTGGTTACTTTTGTTTTTATTTCTTTAAATACTAACCTTTTCTCCGATCGCAAAGCTGAAATTTGAGCTTGGAAAGCCGATCTTTAGCTAGTACTTTAAAAAACTCTCAGAAGCTGATGCTGACTTCTCCATATGGTCAAACCAAAGGAATAAAATCTTCTATAAAGACTATAACATGCTGTACTAGTTTAGCACGGATTAACGTTGTCCTGGTGTATTTGGAAAACTACTTAACGTGAAAGAAGAAAGATCAACTTCCGTAACTTTTCCCTTGAGCATATGGTAGCTCTTGTCACCATTCTCAAAGCTCAAGTCAAATATTTCTATTGCTAGTTGGACTTCAAAGGCTCTTGAAATTAGAGTACCCGAAAATCTTCATCAGAAACCTGACAAAAAAGCCTGTGAGATCTATATGGAACTGTGCTTCAAACTCCATTTTTAACCTTACAGCTATTGCAAAGAATCAATGATAGAAAAGATGCCGTTAAGCCGATACTAAAGATATTGAGCAAGCACCAAAGTGAATTTTTATGAACCAAAGTCTGCTAAATCTGACGCAAAATTCATATGACGAGCTCTTAGCACTCTCTTTCCCAGTGTAATTGTCAACAACCAAAACGCCGTATTCTAGGGCTTATCACTTATAAAGGCTTCGCACTTAAGCTCCTCGTAATAAAAGTACAGCCTTGGGCTTCTCATAATATGGGTGCCCAAAGCATCTCCAGACGTCTAGCCTTGTAGTGTTCATGAATATCCATTTTCCGAAAATTTTCAATAAACAATATTTAGCGTTGAAAATGTTTGTTGTTCTTCACCGTATATAGATTTGTACTTCCAAAGCATTCTCAATGTAAGAGCCACAGGATATCTAAAGGATGACCAAAGAATTTTGCATTGCTGATAGTAATCACTTATTTGGCGCAATGCGGTAAAATTTCAGGGTGAGATAGTAACTCTACGAGGCGTGTATTCAAGAAGTTGAAAGTTGATGCATCCCCAATACCGACCCTATGTACAGAGATATTTCTAGCGGCAGTATTGACTGATTTGCTATCACATGCCACGCTGCTCTCTGTGTTGCATTAGATGTTGCTTTCTGTCTGCTTGGCGTTGTGTTGTGAATCAACGATGTTTGCGAAATCAATGATAAAATTACAATACTTATCCTCGTCGTATATTGGCAAAAGCTGCAAGATAAGCGCAGCGAGTATACTAGTTCTCACTAACATGTTAGTAACTCTTGTTGAGAACTGCTCTACGTAGCTTGCGTTGTACATTTTAGATTATCTCGCAGCCATTTCCCTCGAATAATGTATCTGTTTCCTTGAAATTCATGGGATTGTCGTTATTTTATATACTGTAGCTTGATACTTTATTGGACCCCAGGATTTTGCAATACAATACATAGAGTTTAAGTAGTTCAAACAGTTCAAGAGACACAACAATAGTGGTGGTCATCTCGCGGTCTGAGCTCATAAGCAAATCTGAATGGAGGCACATGAATAAAAGTGATACTGCCTTTTCGAATATGATAAAGGCACGCATTTCAACTATGTAGCCTATGAACGTTTTTTTGAATATAATTAACTTGGCAAGCATAACTTCCAGGCAAGACGCCGGCATGTTTTACGTGTACTAGATATTGATCTTAACAACTCAAAGATGAACGGCATATTTCCATGAAAAGAGAATGCAAAGTTGTTACTGGCATACCTGTATTCTCGACCTTTATTTCAAGAAACTGTGATATTAAATCGATCGTGATACTTGCGTTGAACGTGATACACGTGTATCTGCACCTCCATCCCGCCTAAAACGTGTTGCGAGAGTAAATTAGAATAGTCAATCTAAACCCCAATCTCCTAGACTAGTGGCTCATGTATCAGCTTGATATTGGCACTAGCTCCAGACAGTTTAAGGTATTCTGTTCCTTGGCTAGTACCAACCAAATCTGTCACAATCCTTGAGTTTGTACTAGACTTCATGAACTCTGAAGACACTACTGAACACTGAAAACTTCCTAGAGCCTGTAAAGTTGTAGTAGCATTGTGGGGCTACGGTGACTAGGCGTCGTATATTTGGGTCGTTTACGAGAAACAGCAACTATGAAACCCCAATTGCTTGAAATTGTCTCCCGGTCGCCAATATTTGATAAGTCTACTATTTCAGAATATGGTATATAAGTGTTCTATGGTTGTGTTCTGAACATACCCATTCTATGTGCCACAATCAACTGTCGATTGAACCTATTCACCACGAAAACTTTAGCGAGATGACTATACTATGGGTGTAACAGGCTGGGTATCGGCCACGAGAGGCCACGCCATATCTTGTAGGCACTAATCTAAGAGACTTTCTGTTCAAGTAGACTATGCTCACGCACAGTAACTTTAACGCTTTCAAAGTTGAAAATGATAAACTTTGTTGAGAAATACTTCGACTCCTAGCCGGAGTGGCCGTGGAGCTGCCAGTATCAGTATCATTGGCAGGGGCAGTGCCAGCAGTTAGCTAGAATTGACGCGCAATTGAAGAGCGGATAGGTTTTGGAAAAGACAGTGGCGAGCTCATAGAAATCTAGACTTCATGAATCAGAAGCCATGACTTGTGGATAGAATCCGGAACACGACGAGATATCAAGCTACAAGTTAGTCAACAGTTGCCATCAACGATAAGAGTTTTTGCAATCGCCATACAAACTCAAGAACGATAGCCATTGCACGCGTCAAGAGGTTTCCACTGTGCAGCGCCACGTATCATGGCGTGGACAAGACGGTCACAGCAACAATTGAGCGTACAAAGTGACGGCTCCTTTGCTGGTATACAATGTATAGCATGATTTTCAATTCAGCGTATAGCAGTCTATACAGTAGTACATACTCCACAGCTTGTTTTTGGCATGAATCTGGGATAGCTCTTGAGGGGCCTGAGCTATATAGGGAGCCATTTTGCATTTCACGCCTCACAATCTAATTCCAAGACACTAGGGTGCGCACGCTGCTTTTCACAAAACCGCTTCCAAATTCCACCATCCATGAACAGAATAGGATTTCATGAAGATCTGACGGGTGCGACCTGAACCCGCCTGCTTGATGATAATATAAACCACCTCTATAAGATCCACAATCTATGCCGGCCAGTATAATCTAGCTTATAAGCTTTTGTTTTCTAGAATAATTGGAATAATGCACAAAGAATGTGGTATTAAGTTCAAATTGAAGCTGGGCCCAACCTAGTTCCCTCCTGTAACCTCTAAGGCTCCAACATTAACAAGTTGCTTGCGGTCACAAAACAAGTAGAGAAAAATGATTCATAAAAGGTCTCAGCAGACTATTGAGCTAGTATAAATATATAAATATGCTTCGAGCCCTTCTTCTTCCTTCCAAATAACTCAATTCACTCGAATCTGCCCTATTTCGAATCCCTTGTAGAGTACCTGCTATTGCAATTGATAATATAACCATGTCTGACCCTAAGACGAACTCTTCCATCTTCAGCGTAAGTCCGGTATACAATCGCACGTAACGCCTGTGCATCTTGCTAACAAAAACACGACAGAATCTCCGGTTCTTTTGGTTCGTAGGCCACTCACTGGTCCTACTGGGTTCCATCTTCTACTCATTTGGCGCAATCCGCCTCTTCGGGCCCTACCACGCAGCCTTTTGGTATAGAGAATTATATGGCTCGGCAATCGCCACATATGGCCTAGCAATCTTTGAAACCTACAATGGCGTGGGCGCCCGCGCTCTGACGTACCAGTCCATCGTAAAGGATGAGAACATTCAATATCTCATTGTCTCGTTCCTCTGGTTTTTCACGCCCCGCTTCTTTTTTTCCATTCCCCCATTCTTCATCTTTTCTCTACTCCATGTGCTGACCTACACCCGCGTCTACCTCCTGCCTCTTTTCGGACTTGCTGAGACTTCGCCGTTGTCTACCCAAATCTCAAACTTCACGCGAACCTACAATGGCACGCTCATGGTAGTTTCTTCCCATGTCGAGTTTGGCGTACTCTTCTACCTCCTTCTCTCCACTTTCACGCTTCACAAGGCTGCCATCTTTCAGCTAGCTATCTACGCTGTTTTCTTCAAGCTGCGATACAACACTTCACAGTTCACGCGCCACACTGTTAAGCAATGGGAAGTTCGCGTTGACGGGCTCCTGTCCAACCCCAGTGTGCCTCCATTTGTCAAGCAGGCCTGGCTCAGCAGCAAGAGAATAATCGCACAGGTATCTGGCCCTTTGCTGACAGGTGGACAGGTTGGACACATTGCGACACCAGCTACCGGCGTGCCAAGCGCTGCTAAGACCAAGTAATAAGGCTAAAGTAACTAAAGCACGTTCGAATTCAGACGGTAGATGCTAGTTATGACCACTACCAGTTGATAATTTCATAATTCCACAAATATCATGGTGAAACGTATTAGGCGCACATATTTAGCTGTAGCTGCGAAGATTGACAGGAGGTGACACAAGCGTTGGTCAGGAACTAGAAAAAAAATCAATAAAAAATAAAAATAAAAATAATAACAAGAATAATATCGAAATGTAATTAATTTGGTACCTTCTTTTTACATTCTTCAACCCAGCCAGTTCTTGTTCTTATTGTTGTTATTCTTCTTGTTCTTGTTGTTTGTATATCTTCTAGCTCTTCTGGTTCTTCTTCTCTTCTCTTCTGTAACCCCATCTCAAGCCCTCCTAATGCCTGGCTCGCCTGCTCGACCCCAAATGCGCAGGACACATCACCCCTCGACTAATGCCCTGTCTCAAACATCCCTGTCCCCTTCGCATTCCACCACTGGTGGAACAAATCCCCAGGTTACAGAGCTGGGTGGCTCGATTCCTATCTCAGTAGGTAAGTGCTTGAGTCCAGCAGCTGGCTACCCATTCGCTTGTGACTTGTGAAACCTAACTCCAAATAGCCGTTCGTGTGAAACCTTCGCCCTCCTCCTCGACTGTGGTAGTCAACGGACCATCCGTCACAGTGAGCCACGCCGGCAATCGGAAAACTTTCTCATACCGGGACGCTTTCGATGGCTTAGTCTTACAAGAAGACATCTGGAACCACGTTTCGTCAACTGTGGGATCATTTATACAAGGTCACAATGTCTCCATTATCGCATATGGTCCGTCGGGGGCTGGCAAGTCATATACCCTGGGAACGCTAACTTCCCAAACACCTGATTCTGTAGGGTTAATACCCAGAGTCAGCAGGCATCTGTTTAAAGGACTCCAACGTGGTAAAAGTATATCTTTCCGGCCGTCTTCTCCAAAACCTGCCCGCACTGTTAGCTTGGGCGCCCGGCAATTGCCAAAAGCCGATGCTAATCGCAAACTTGCGACTCTGATTCCTCGCTTTCCGGCCACACGAGTCGGCCAACCGTCATCTCATTATCGTCATCATTCCATGACTTCTGTCTTGATCAACCCGTGGGTTGTGACAGTGTCATACGTCGAAATCCACAACGAGCAACTAAGCGACTTGCTAAATACCACACCGGAGTCTTCGTCTAAGCTTACCATCACAGAGGACGCCAAGGGCAATACGGGGATCTCTGGACTTTGTGAACTTGCTGTAGAGAACGACGAACAACTACAACGTCTGCTGGACAGAGGTTCTTCTCTTCGCCAACCCAATTCGCACGCTATCTGTACCATTCGTCTTACGCAAAGTCAGCCCAAACATGAATCTGGTTTTGTCACAACTATCACTAGCAAATTCAACTTCGTAGACCTTGCAGCCAGCGACCAATCAAACGCATCAGCAGTATCTACAGGCCTGAGCTGCTTAGGCAAAGCTATTTCCAGCTTGTCTGGTCAGTCGTCATCGTCGGCATTGGCATCGTACGGTGAGTCAAAATTGACGCGACTACTTCACGACTCGCTCGGGGGACGGGCAGTTACCCATTTGATTGCATGCGTCACAAACGAGCCTGAGAATGTTTCAGAAACACTTGATACCCTCACCTATGCTGAACGCGTCTGCGCTCCTGGGTGGGACTCGAAGGACGACCTTTTGGCCACTATTCAGCAGATGCAAAGCGAGATCAACGCGTTGAGAAGCAGTTCATCTGCTTCTCCGCTCCAATCTGACTCGCGGCGGCAATCATTTACTACATCAAGTCCAATCAGTAGCGACTTTGACCTATCGCGCGAACTCACAGAAGGCACAGAATTAAGCATAGAAGCCAGCAAGGAGCGCGTGGGTCGATCACAAGAGTTTCACGACGCAGTAGAAAACGTGCTAGCGGACTATGAGAAAACAATTGGCTCTTTGCAAACGTCGTTATTGGAATCACGTGGAGTCAGCAAAGAGCTTCAATGTCTACTGGATGAAAGGACATTAGAGCTGCGAGAGTGCCAAACGAGCTACTCGGAGGTGATGGAAATGGCAGAGTCTATGGAATATAAGCTCAACACAATCAAGCGGGAGCAGCGCAGTGAACGGCAGCTTTTCGAAAAACAGCTCAAGCATGCTTTGGCCGCTTCCGATCGTGCAGCGTCTCCAGCTAATGCCCTCCTCCGCCCGATGTCACCGCCAAGTAGCGATGTTGATAGTAGGAGGCAATCGCGGACTTTTTCAACTACACCCTCAACTGATTTATCGCTTGATGCCGAGCTATACTTGGTTCGCGAGCAGCTAAAAGCGTGTCAGCTGGAACTTAAAGGCCTTCGAACAGAGCACAAGAAGCACGGGAGCGAGGTGCAATTTTTAACGGCCAGGTACAACCAGAGTAGACGCGAAACAGAGACGTTGAAGGATGAGAACGCGGCGTTGAAAGCCCAGCTGGCTCAGCTGCTGGAGGTTGCGCCACAGAATTGAAGAAATAATAGACATTGAGAGACACTATAATGAAAAATGAATAATCTTGCTACGATGCTACAAGATGTGTGTGTATATTGCTTGATGCCTGTCTTGACGTTTGTCTTGATAGAAGAAGATGCCAACAGGTCCAGTAAAAACTGGTGTATAAAAAAGAACACTGACCAGTTGCTGGGATTACTAGGACCACACAAGTCGTGGGACCACAACAAGCACTATGAAACGTCCATATAAAAGTACAATCATCAAGGTGTCACTTTCTTTCTTCAACCAGCGACAATGGGAAAGACCAAGATCAAGTTCGGCAAGGAGAACGTGAATCCTGAGGAAGGCGGGCAGGTTCAACAAATGTAAGGACTGCACGAAATTGAAGTTTTGTGACCTTGCTAATCCGACAGCTACATGAGCTCAAAGAGGTCTGCTAGTTATGTAGCGCCGCATCGTCGGAGTTCCTCAAGAGGTGCAGACTCTCAGATGCCAGATTTGCGCTATGAGGGGCCGTTGCGCAGTCAGTCTTCTCGGTTACTCGAAAAGGAGGTTACACAACGAGACTTTGAGGCCAAGTTTACGGTCTTTGTTGGTAACATTACACCTGACACAACTCAAGAGCAAATCGTGGAATTGTTTTCACAGTTTGGTATGCAGCTGTAGCGTGCATGTGCAAAAGCTGATCCATTAGGTCCGGTTAAACTTGTATTGATGAAGAAGGATGAAGAGGACAAGAATACGCAGGACTATTGCTTTGTCCGATTTCAGCACGAAGAATCAGTGCAGCGGGCCCTTTTGCATGCCGACTATCTGATGCTCGACAAGACGGTTCTGTAAGTTGTCTTGTCAAACCCAAGATTGATTTGAGCTGACTCGAATAGCCATGTCAAGCCACGAAGAGTTGCAAGCAAGAGAATTGGTTCCGATTCTGAAGCTCCACAAAACGTTGTGGCTCGACATTTTTACAACGAAATCCCCAGCATTTACTTTTCTACGTTGTTTGTAAAGAACATTCCAGGGTCGTGGGCAGCTGCGGACCTGCACAAATGCTTTTCGGTGTATGGAATGGTCATTGGCGCGTTTGTATATCAGGCTGTGGATGAATTCGGCAAGCAGTACGGCTTGGTTCAGATGGGATCTCATCGGTTAGCTCGCGAAATGTGTGCCAAGGTAAGGTTCATACGGGCAGCGGAGACGGTGTTGTCTATGGTGCCTACAGACATTACAAACATGGCCGAGTGGCTGGCTGGAGGGCCCGATGAGCCAGCCGGGCTTACAGGAGGGACCCCGGGGCCAATAACTTTAGGATTAGTGGGAGCAGGAGCAAGACCGGAAAGCGCTGTGCCTGAATTTCCT
Organism: Geotrichum aggregatum; assembly: GCA_030564925.1. Classification (NCBI taxonomy): domain Eukaryota; kingdom Fungi; phylum Ascomycota; class Dipodascomycetes; order Dipodascales; family Dipodascaceae; genus Geotrichum; species Geotrichum aggregatum. The sequence goes on along the minus strand of JAJMAH010000147.1, from coordinate 40,853 downwards.
AGACTGCCCCCAGGGTTGGGTATACAGAAGTTATGCAAGGCATGAATGTAACGAATGCTAACTATGACTTATAGATACGAACCCTGTGAGTGTGAAAGATAACAGCGTCAACGGTGAGTGGAGCCTAGGAAATTTGTGTTGCGTAACTAACGCAGAGCAGACGCGGCGATGGTGACGGTGGAAGATGCGGACTTGGGAGACTTGCAAAGCGGTGAGCTAATCAAGCACTATAAGCAGTTTGGTCTGATTGAGCAATTCGCGGTCGTGTCGTTACAGGCCTCAGGAGAAGGGGTCGTCAAGATCAAGTACGCATCAGCAGACGAGGCTGAAAAGGCTTCGGGCGAGAACTGGAAGGTTGTGAAGCAGAAGCTGAAAGCGGAAAAAAGTAGCGCAGATCAGACAGAAAAAGAGAGAGTGCAGCCATTGCAGGGCCAAACGACCGAAATCATGGATACCGTAGAAACAGCGGAAACCATGGAAACCGTAGCGTGAAAGAGAGATTTCACGAGAGAGTCAGCAGTTACATAAGTGGGCTAAAGTTTGCTTTTTATCCCAATATATTACCCGAAAGGGCTGAAGTCTACATGAGGGTGCGTGATTCCCGAAACGGTTAAATAGATGCATAGATCCCGAAAGGGTTGAAGAATACGTGTCTAGGCTAAAATTGGAGGTTTAACTGGCTATTGCTGTAGACGCTTGTTTGAAGGAGCAGGCGAGGCAGAGAATCTTGATTGTTGTTTGTTGTTGTGGTGGTGGTCTGTACATGTGAAAGGGGTGGAGTTGGGGGTAGGCGGATGGGATTTGTGAGGGAGATTTGGTCGTCGTCGTCCTGAGAGTGCTTGTCGTCGTCAAGGGGCGGGCTGCAGTCCTGAAGCCAGAGGTTGCAATTGTGTTGAGAGGAGTCTTGCAGGTAATTAGGGACGACGTTAGAAATATTAGCAGAAGCTGTGTCCGCAGAGACCCAGTCTTCGAGCTGGGGTTGGTTGTGATTGTGGTGAGGGTTATAGTTATGTTCAACGTTATGTTGTTGATTATGAGGGTTATGTTGATGAGAATCTGTGGGAGGTGAAGATGAAGTAGAGCTTGACGTAGAGATAGAATTTGAGGAGGTTGTATCGGCAATTGAGTTTGTTTTTGTACCACTTGGATTATAATTAGCAATTGAGTTGGTATCAGCATTGGCGTTAGTATTAGCATTGTTAGGAGTGGAAGTACTAAGAGCGAGCTCAGAATTGATTGAAATAGATAACGGGCTCTGTTGCACTTGCTGCACTTGCTGTATTTGCTGTAGTTGCTGTAGTTGTTGTAGTTGTTGTTGTTGTTGTTGTTGTTCTTCTTCTTCTTGAATATGGCCATTGATGTTATCATTGCTATTGCAGTGACTGCCGCTGTTATCGGTATCATTCTTGTCGCTGTTGTCGTTGTTGCTGGCTGACACGACCGAAGAAGGCGTAGACGATAAATAATAATGTCTGTCGAATGAATAGACTGGAATATGAAATGGTGAAGCCATCTGCGCCGCGAATTGGTTGTGCTGGTGATGCTGATGCTGATGCTGGATGGTATGGGATGGCACCGAAAACCTAGCTGAATCAGGATCTGTTTCTAGCGTATTAGTACCAGTAGATTGCTGCTGGTGATGATACAAAGATAAAGCTGGGTCACATTGTATGATGTGAGGCTCCACCACGTCAGATGACGCCAATGGTCTAGTTATGGAATTGGCATTGGTATTGGTGTTGCCGTTGTCGCCGCCATTGGAGCTACTAGGGCCAAGCGGGATAGAAATATCATCATCAAACTGTGGGACATGCGTGTTATATGGAATTGGCGCATACTTGAGTGCCGGAAACTTTAGTGCCAGCTTTTGAATCAACTGCTCGTACGAAATCTTGTTCCACACGAGATGCTCTGCAATGACGTTGGTTAGATAGTACTTGTTGTACAGGTATGTAAGAAACTGGGCCACGAATTTTGAGGAGACTGAAGTTGTCGGTTGGTACTGCTGCACTTCAGTGGCAGAATGGGGAGCGAGTGTAGGGCCAGTCAGAATTTGATGTTCTTTGTTGGAAGAACTGGTATCAGCTTGTGAATGTACGTCAGGAACCATCGATAAGAGGACCGAAGGAGCCGAATTGACCCGCGATTGTAGATGAGGGCGAGCAATGCCCAACGGAGCTGACGACGACGATGTCGATGAAGTTGCTATCGTCGAAAATAAGTCTTGGACCTGCACAAATAGCCAAGCTGTCGTTATGCGATACTCGCCCACCCGCAACATGTTATAGACATCCTCGAGAATTGCAATCTCAACCTCCGGGTACTGGCACTCGCTAGAACCGCCGGCGCCTCCGCCATCGCGCTGCTGAAAAGTAGTAAGTCGCTGGAGCTCGCAAAGCAGCAGTCCTGTGCGCGGGCTGTGCGCAGCGGCGGGAGCTCGCGGGTCTGCTTGCTGCTGCATATGCATATAGTACAACGACGACGACGGTGACGAGAAGGATGCAGGATTGTTTGCGATTTGTTTTTGAAAAGCCTGTGGTAGGGGATCTACATTGTTCATGTTGATGTTGTTGCAATTGCTAGCTATAGTACTGGACACGTCGATGATGCAGTTTGCGTTGGTATCAACAGCACGTTGGAGTAGCGAGGGAGACGACATAAGACGTAATTGCTTGCCGTTTGGATTTGGACTTGAATTTGTAGTATACGCGTTGTGGATAGCCAATCCCATATTTGGATGAACCAAAAACGAGTTAGACGAGGAGGCCTTAATATTCAAGTTTGCTGTTGGTCGGGTAGTTGTGGCCGCCGGGGTACTGGAAGTGCTTGACGACAAGGTTGCTTTGCGACTGATAGCAACGCCATCAACCGTCGCGCGTTTTGCAATAGGCGGACGGCCTCTGCAGCCATTTCGCTTTATTGTAATCCCCCTAGAGCTCAGCAGAGTTGAAATAGTTGATTGTGGGAGGTCGTAGCCCAGTTTCAGCAGAGCCCAAGACTGAATTGCTTTGCCCGAGACAGGACTTCCGGCAGCAGAGGCTTCAAGAACAAAAGAGCAGATTTGTTCTTTAATAGCTTCGGGAATTGTGAGTCTTGTGCATTTTGTTGAGGGGTTTGAGGAAGAGGAGGATTTTCGTTTAGACAGTTGCTGCCGCTTGGTGGAGTTTGATTTGGGCATGATGGAGAGTGACCCGAGGCAAGCAATGCGAGTAGATGGCAGAAGCAGATGCTCGAGACGTGAGTAGAAGTGAGCGAGGAAAAAAAAAAGGATGTAAACTGCTTTATAAGTACTTGAAAATAGCTATAGAATTGATGGAGTTGAATAGTAGTGATTCAAAGGGTCAGATGGCTACACGGAAAGGTATATATGGGCAACGTGTGACTATGTTAAGAGAAGCTCATGAGTCTCAAAGAGGATAAAATGAGGATGGGAAGAAGACCTAGAAACAAATCAAGAAGAAAACAGAGGAAGAAATAAATAAGGAAGGAGAAGAAATAAAAAGAACAGAAGAAATAAAAGAGTAGAATTAGTTCAAGGATACAAGAAAGTCAAGAAATTCAGAAAACTCACAAAAATAAAGAGGCCAATAATCAAAAAAGAAGAAAGCGGACTTGGAAAACGATAACGAAATTTCCCTTTTAACCTAGGAACAAAAGAAACTTCAAAAAGGAACATTAAAAAGAAGTTAGACTAGGCCCAAACTAGAAGCTTAGAATAATAAAGTTTGAGCTAGTCCCGAAGTAAAATCATGCATATAATAAAAATGGCCATAAAATTTATGGGTCAGGAAACAGCAGCAGCAGCAGCAACAAGAAAGAAGAAAGTAGGTGAAAAAGAAAGGAAGAGGTCTTTGAAATTACAGCCTCATAGTTTCTGAGGTGGGGGAATATTTGGGTATTGAAAATTGATATGAAAATTGACTGATCTGACTGGAATCACAAGACTTCGGATTGAGGACCCTGATCAAGATGAATTAAGACTTGGTTTGAAGACCACTCAACGGCAGTTGTTAAGACTGTTAAGACTTCTGGCCGAGGATGGCATCAGCAGTGCTTGAGATCTTCTCAGAGCTTGGAGTCTACCACCACTGCCCGTACAAACGAAGACGCCAACACGCCAATTGCAACTGAATCGTGATGGGCCTACACAGTATTCCGCGAACTGCTGCTGTCTAACAGACACGACCTACAAACGTGCTTGTTATTTGTACACATCTACCAGGCCCTGCCTGCGTCTAACTATACCTAAAAGAGAGACGAGATTCTATCTAATATTCACAAAAGCGAATGAACCTCTGAGTGGGCTGTTTACAGAAACCGGTCTCTAGCTGCTATCGACATATTTGGTACCTGAGACTTGAGACTTGAGACCCGCGACTCCAGAGTGGTCTTAGCTTGGTTGATTGCAAGGCAAGTCAAACCTAACCAAGGCAAGTCAAGGCTATAGTAGACAAATGTCGACCATCGTAGTCTACTGTGCCCTGGTGTGCCCTGGTATGCCCTGGTATGCCCTGATGTGGTTTTGAATCTATCGCAACTGGTGCTGGAGCAGCTGGATGTTCTCCTGCAGCTGCGCCGCTGTGCGCCGCTGTGCATACCGCAGTAGGCTAGTCTGCTTCGAGACTCTCAAAACCCCCCCGCTGCCACTTTGGCGGACTTAGTCGAGAGATCGCAAGAAGAGGGCAATACTAGCCGGGGCCTAACATAGGGTCTGAACGCCACCAACTGCAACGCCAGTACGCAAACACTTGGACGCATGCGCAAGAGAACGTGCTGGCCTTTTTTGATTCTTTTGTATTTTCTTTCGTGCTGGTTTGGGAGATGTTCTCTGAACGTCGCTTCAGTGCTAAGCGGAGCAAAAAAAAAAGAAAAAAAGCTCTATGCGTGTACATCCAAAAAGTTTAAACGTGGCCTTTTATAAAGATAACACGGACTCTAGACTAGACTAAACTAGACCAGCTAGAATTTGGCACTCAGCTAGGCTCAAAATTCATGGGATTGGCGGGTACTTGTACGTTTGAAGCTAGACCACACTAAGTGACATGAGTGATAGTCTTGTGCTGGCTTGAATTGGTCGATGGATTGGCGTCCACGGCTTAAGGTACCGGTTCGACCGGGCTTTTGAACATTTGGGGTGCCTGGGTTTGATTTCGCACAAAAACCTCGTTTCTTTGTAACGAGAAGCCCGTGAACTGTTTTTTTTTTTCTGTGTTAGTGCTAGCTCTTCACAAGTTTGTACAGCGCCAGGATCACTTGTAGTCCAAGTCTTGAGCTCTGGTAATACAAAGCTAAAGTGCTTGATAAAGGAGGCATTGAAAGTGAAAGACGTTATATATCGATGGTGTGCCCTAAAGTCACATCTTTACAACGAATTCTCACCTTAGTGACATGATACGAACTGGCCATTAGTCATGGAAACCGTCGCTACCAATTAACTTTATAGTTAATAACGAAAGCATTACTGGTGGGCTAGTCTCAAACGCCGAAACGACTCTCAAGAAGCGGCAAGAAAGGCGCCCATGGGAAAATGCAAATGAAAAACAATTATTTTAATAAAAAGCTCTACACTGCAGCGACTGCACTGATTTTAACAGGTCCATGGGATGCTCTGTGGAACCCCATTAAGCAGCTCTCTATCCGCTTAGCTACTGAAATCCAAAATCTATTACCAAATAACAAAGGATTTTTGGCCTGGCCTAGCCTATTCTATTCTGGGCTCTCTAAAAGGCGACAGGAAAACTTAGAGAAATGCTACGACTAGCCAGAGGAAAGGCTTTTTGCAATCATACAAATCACCAAATTTCTCAGATTTTTATGGAAGTTTTTCAAATTTTCAAATTCTCTGAAGGTTACAAAGTTACAAAGTCACAAAGTTACAAAGCTATTGAGTTACCAAGTTACACAGTTCCTAGATCAAAAAAGACGTGAGGCTGAGGCTTCCCCTCGTAGAACGCCAAATGTTGCCAAAAGCAGGTTAAGCTAGAATTGCCGCCAAGAACTGCTTACGGTATTTGCCTAAAATAATTATGGGCAAGCACCAAAAAAGTGGAATACGCTCTAAGACCAACACTACAGCGAGATAATCGCTAAATTGACCATCCATGGGAGGAGCCTAGCCTAGGCTGGGCTTGTTTGAAAAACGAGAAAAAAAAAAGAAAAAGAAAAAAAAACAAGAATTCCTTTGCATCCATATTTTCAACGCCATTAACCATGGTAGAGTCAGTCAGTCAGTCAGTCAGTCAGCCAGGCAGTCAGGCAATCTGCTTGTTTCTCCTCCTGAACAATTCAAAATATTCTTGGTTTGGGGTGCTGCACGCAAGTTCAATGTATGCTTTCAAAGCGATGCTACGTTTCATGTCGCGCGTGCCAGCAGATCACCCACTGTAGTCGTCAAGAATGTTGAATGCTGTACAAGAATTCTGTGCAAGTGGTTCTTACAAACCTACGGAAGGACTGGCCCGACGTCGACTTGAGTCCACTATGAACTCACTACCACGAGCGCAGATTTCCAGAATAGCTTCGCCGATTGAAAAAAAAAGCGCGGTACCTAGCTTTAATCGCAATGAAGATGGCCATCTGAGTCGCAATCCAAGTCGCAATCGAGATAGATCGCAATCCAAATCGTAGCAGCCCACATTCATGTGCGTTCATGTACCGTAAAAGCTGTTCAATGTATAATCAGTGAGAGCTTACAAGAAGAAAAAAAGGGTCTTTCATGGGGACGAACTGCTTTTCTATTTAATTTTTACTTCATACATTTACATGTATAAATTTATATTGTTTTTGTTTTCCTTACTACCTATGCACTGGCTCCACTGTTTCACTCCACGAAGGTCCTTGTTTCACAGTTTTTGCTGTTCCCTAATCATGAGCACACATGTACACAACCAGGCAGTGGTACCGGATGAGAAGAAACACAGGTCGCGTATCTCAGAATCTGCACAGACCACGTAACCTAGATAGCAGCACTCGCTCCGCAAAAGTTTTACAAGAGTTTACGAGAGTCTACAGTTGCGGCATCAAAAGTTTTGACACAGTCCACGATTTTTCACGACCTCAAATCTCGAGGCGTATGAAGCTTGCTTCTTCGGTTGCAATGGCACAGTGGTGGTGCTACTAAATACCTAAACTCTTGGAGAAGAAGGGCTCTTCGAAAAGAAACATCCAAGAACGCCCGAAAAAGCATTCAATAGCAAAATCGGCACGTTTGATTTATTCAACGTGTTCAGTTACTCTAGACGATTGAATCCTCTAATGGCCCAAGCAACTACGGCTTCACTCTGGCATGGTAACAAACAAGATGAACTACGGGCTGGTAAAAAGGAGAATGAAGCGATTCACAAAGATACTTCTCCAAAATGTATGATCATGTTGTGGACATTCCTTATTCTCACACACTAATATAGTTGCGCTTGTTAAGCTTCAAGCTCAAGATATCGATTTTAACAGAGATTTGTATACACATTTGGGTTCATATCTGCTTCATTGACTCTAAAAATGACCCTGTTTAATATGGGAAACAAATAATCAAGGGGAGAGCCTTCAACGCTTTCGAAAATATTTATCAAACGAGCCTGGTGGTGAGCCGTAGGCGACTACACCTAGTTACTCTATACACATTGAAGTGCAAGAAAAAAATCAAGCTCAACAAAAGAAACCAAATCGTTCCATATACTGTGAATATATCTCGGTCTTATTGCTCGCCTATAACCCTTTGATTTAACTTTGTACACAAGTATGATCAAACGTTTTCCCATTCACAGAAAGTTGTACGCAGGCTGGTTTATTTCTTCTCTACCATATTTATTTTTTGCCATTAGATCGATTTATCAACTTCGGGTCCAGCGAAACGTAATATAAGAAAACCATGCATCAGCAGTGAATCATCATAGTAGATTGATAAACCGGAATGATTCCAGTCATGAGGCAATTGCAATTGCAATTTGCAAAAAAAAAAAGAAGCTAGAGTACTCCACGCACTTAAACATGCTTCATTTGCGCTGTTTGCCCCTAAATTATACCTCCTACTGCGCCTGATATATACATACGTGTATACATGATACATCTAAACGCCTAGACACTGTACCTTCCTTTGATATCAAAAAAATAAAATTGAAATAAAAAAATAAAAATAATAATGATTAATTCTAGGTCACTAAATTCTGATATGGATTGCGCTTCCTCACAGAAGCTCCAAACTTGTAAAACACAAACGGAATAGGAAGCATGGCCAGACTGATGAACGCCAACAACGTGCCACCCCAGTTCGGCTTCAGGTTTTCAAACAAATGAAACCCAAACAGCGGGAAGGCACACGCAAAAAGCGACCGCAAGAAAGTGTTGGCCGCAATGGCACTCGCCGCATACCGCGTATAAGTGTCGACCAAGTAGTTCAAGCACCCTTGGAAAATTACAAAAAACCCACACCCAAACATGGCAAGCCCAATGAATGGAACTATCCAGTGAATGTCTGCCCGCTGCGTCCACGCAAATACAAAAAGCCCCGCAGGCATTAGCCATGCAACCGTCATCATGGGGTAAAGCCTCTCCTCCGGTAGCGCAAGTCCACCGTTGGCAGTCACTAGCCGCGAATACCGGCGGCCCCCCAGAACATTAACAGAACCGCCAACTGTGGTGCCCAGATACATGGGAATATATGCCAGACTACTAACTATAGGGCCCCATCCGCGCACCGACTCAAAGGTGCCGGCAGCCGAAGTCACAAACAGGTAAAACACGCCAAAGACAAAACTTGCATACAGTGCAATGAAAAACACAATGGGCGTGCCAAACATGGCAATGGGTCGCATGAGGTGGACAGTCACAAACTCGTGCAGCGTGAGCTGCCACTCGTCGTGCTTGCTATGGTACAGCCAGTTCCCCGTCGCCGTCCGTTTCTTCTTGGCGAGCCGCGACGAGAGCACTGGCACGTAGGATTCTTTGATGACAAAGGCGCCCACAGTCAAAACAAACCCGCTTACGAGCGCCGACACCCAACAAGTCCACTGCCAATCGGTCTTAGTGGTAATCACAGCACCAACAACACTCCCCAAGGTAGGGCCTAATACGACGAACGATGCGTACAGCACGAGTGAGTCTCCGCGCACGCGCGGGTGCCAGATATCAGCGAGCACGCCTCCGGATGACACTACGGGCGCGCCAGCAAACAGGCCCGCAAAGAATCGGGTCACAATGACGCTTTCAATGCGCGTGGATGCACCTGCGGCAATGACAAAGAGTATGGACACAAAAAAGGGGACGAGGACACTGAACTTGCGGCCGTAGAGCTCTGACACGGGCGCAAACAGCATAGGGCCGAACGCAATGCCCAAGATATAGAGTGAGGTTGGGAGCAGGGCGACAGTTCGGCTGACGTTGAATTTTTCCATGAGCTGGCTGTAAGCAGGGGCCATGACGGAGCTGCTGAACTGGGCGCAGAAGGTTGTGATGCCGTAAATCATGGTATGGTACACTTTGACAGAAACGGGCCATTCCAGAGGGAAGTCGGGGTCGCCGGGATGGAGGGCGATCATGAAGCAGGACTTGTCATTAGTATCGAGTAGATGCTGTACTTCTTGTTCCAGGGAGGTGCCGTGCTCGTCGTTGGAGGTTTGTTTCTCCAGCGCGGACAGGTTGACTGCAGACAGGTTGACTACGGATTCGGCGGACACCGAGTTGTTTGCAGTCATGGTCAGGCTGATCCTTCGAGTCAAGCACAGACACGACAGTTGCAGTGTTCAGTGAAGAAAAGTTTGTTAAAGCCGCGCACAAAGTAGCGTGGGGGTGGTGGGGGTAATGGCCTAAAATTGCACGCACGGCCAGAGTATATGGAAAGTAACTGGCGGTCGGGCAGGGAAGGACTAGGCTATATAGGAGCGGGCAAAGTAGAAGGTTTTCAAGGTAAAGGACAGAGGCATTCCACTTGCATGTAATACTTGATGGGAATAGATAAATCGGTAGAAGTAATGGTGATTTGAAGTACAAACCTGCAATAAAAGAGAGAAAAAAAATTGTGTTCAGACACGGCAACACCTTCGGTTTATATAATTACTCTATGCATTGGCATCAAAATCTCGTTAAACGCCGCGCCTATGACTCCCTTGAGCTTCTTGCCGTTGCTATTGCTATTGCTATTGCTTAATATTTTTAGGGATTTCTACGGAGAAACTTGATTTGGCCACGAGCGGTCTTGCGCGTTGGCAAAACTGAATTCAGTTCCCGTTTATGAGTCTTCAGCTGCTGTGAACTATAGGAAACTATGGGCAAACTATAGGCAAAAACTACAGCAAACACCACAGTCAAATACTATTTTGAATACTTTTTTTTTAAACACATTCAAGCACGGCATATGCCTACCGTTAGACTCTAGCTTTTCGGCCTTCTTGAACTTCCTGGACTTCCTGGACTTCCTGGACTTCCTAAACTTCCTGGACTTTTTTGACTTTCTTGGCTCGTTAGCTTTCTTGGCTCGTAGACTCTGTTGAAATCAAAGTCAAGGACTTGGATTTTGGATTGATCCTTGATGGCGCGCACGCGCGTACCCATTTTTTATTATCTTGTGTGCTCTATACCGATTTCGGCAACCGGTCCGAAGCTCCGGGACTCCGAGTCCGAGCCATCAAGGCAGACTCCTAATAGAAGACACCTAATAGCGAGCATATACAGCTGGGCGGGAGGCCTGCCTCCCGCATCGAGATGACATAATGCCGGTTTTGGGAACACCGCTGATGGCCTCAAAACATGGGTGCAAATCTTCGGCCTCGGTTCTCAACTCCGAGAACACGGAAAGTTAGAAGTTAGGAACGGAAAAACAGAAAAAAGCAAAAACTCAAAAACTCAAAAAATATCAAGCATTCAAATCTGTCAGTAATTCATGTGTATTGTAGTTTTCTACAAGAATATACGCCATGTAGTCGACTGCAAAGTTACGGAGATGTGGGCATTTGGCTTGGCTTCCATGGGATTAGTTTTTGGTAGTGCGGGTCCCGGTGTTACAAGAGCTCGAGGTCCCTGCAATCGATAGAAACCGAAAAAAATACATCACAGTAGCGCACCAGGATCGAAGCTTGCCTAGCTGACGCCTAGAAGACAAAGAGCCTGCCTACAGCCGTCCGAGAAGCCTATCGCGCCAAGATCGGGATTGTAGCATCTTATCTATCCAGGTACCTCCTAGGATTGCCGTAAATCTAGTAGCAAGAAGTTGCAACTTACTACCTGGCGGCCTTGGCTGATGAAGAACGTACAACGTACCCACGATTTCAGACACAGTGACTTACACAGACGACGCAGGCAAAGTCACTTGCACAATCACTTGCACAGTCACTTGCACAGAAGTTGTTGTGACGACCGATCTCGGAGTTCCATCATCACCAGGCTTCAATCACCCCAAACTCAAAGCCAAAAGCTCAACGCACAGAGTTCAAACCAGTCATTTCATATCGTCTTGTGACACTAGCTTAGATTCAAAATGCACGACTACGCAGGCACGCACGCTTTCACTGACTCAGACGGAAGATCAAACATACGCATGAAGCGCCGAATCAGCAGCTATGAACTCAAAGCTTCGAAGCGCGACGTTCGACAAACTTGATTACCGCATTCAATCTCGCCTACCAGTAGTACAGCTAGTTACAGATTGTTGATGTAGCACACTCAAGTTTGACGGTCTTAAGCCCAGTGATCTCGATGTCCAGGAATGACCGGCACATAGTCCTAGCGTAGCTTTATAGAAGCTCCGTGGAGACTGTTTATTTCACTCTATTTGGGCCTTTTCTACTCTTCTAGCTCTTTTCAAAATCCGCTATAGCTTCAGCCCATTCTTTTCATGACTCACACGCAGTAGCCCGCGAACAGGTTTCTTAACTCCATCTCAATGGAACTCCACGCCCTTGGTCACAATCTCATGGTTATTTAACCGATCATGTAGTATCTACTGTATACGTTATTTGAAGTTATAGCTCAGGGCCTCAGACTCTATTAACCGGCTCCGCTTCACAGATAGCCCTGTGGTCAATTGTGTTGATTTGCAGCAGAATCGGGGTTTGCTCATTTTGCGATTGCATGGCTTGCGTTTGCAATTGCTACACTCAAAAAGCCGCCTACTATCAAATGCCTTCAGATACTTTGGATTTTGCCGGAAACTGGTATACGAGAGGTTGTCAATCTGCTCCTCGGGTTGATCACTGCTGCTAACTGTGATGACGTCCCTCATGCCGTAACCGTACTTGGTCAGGTTCGTAAACTTGGCATCATGCACATGACTCAATTGAGCCTACAGAGGCTAGCCGCTTCGGTCGCCGGTATCACGGATGCGTGACCGGCCTCGCTTTTTAGAATCAATTCAGAGACTACTGGCGAACGGCTATATATTGCAACAGTTGTGTTTCGATATGGGTCTAAATATTTACCAGTATCCCAAGTTATCAAGGAACAAATGATGATTTCGAGCTGATATCGCAATGGCTCTCCAAAGTATAATAAAACGCTATCGAGTTTCCTAATGTATACTACCGACAGTTTTCAGCCTGAACAAGCGGGAGTCAATGTAGACCAGAAACCTCAGACTGCGAATATAATCCTCACAGTTTTTATTTCAATTTCCACAAGTCACTTGTAACTCGGTAGTCAGTGGACTGACAGCAAGGCTAGCTAATGTCACTAAGCTCATCAACGCATGCGCAGAAAGATACAAACTCTCCGCACTTTCTTAAAATGATTTCTGCACTACTGCAAAAGCATACAAGTATTGCCACTGGAAACAGTCAACTATTACTTTACTTAACGTACTACTCAGTGTACTGTATTATTACTGTACTGCTTCATTTCGAATTGAATAAGAGCTTGCAAACTTAAGACTTTTAAAAAGGTCGAGAAAGCGGAAGATGTGCGAGCATAGCATATAAGCGTAACACTGTTGTGTCGTTTGCAAGATGTATGGTTTGTAGGGACCCAAACTGAAGCCGGAGGGTCAAGAAAATACATGCCGCATGTGTGCTATACAAAGCTGATTGACCTTTTTAGGAGACAGAACAAAAGAGATGGCGGTATTTCTTGAGTGCCACCACTTCTTCTATACCAAAATAATTACTTTGTTCCAGCTAAAGAAAACCTCCCCACAATCACAAATAAGTGAAGCATAAGATACCGCTCGCTTCGACAGAAAGTTGACAAAGAAGGAATAACGGCATATTGTTAGTTCCTATATCGGTTGGCGAAGAGTTTCATTTTTCTTGATGACGTATCTTGACAAACTCCTACCGGTATAGCCTCCTCAATTCTTTAGATTCCAATATTGCTATGAGTTAGGCCAAGTCAATAATGTCATCCCCAATTGACTGCGCGCGCATTATAATGATAACTACGGGTACCACTGATGACGATCCAGACTATTCCAATAATTTTGATTGGCTTGAACTCATTTTGCGTACTGGAAAAGCTCTATCTCAGTGTACACGTACAAATAGAGCTATGTGGAATATACCGGTACTCAAACTAGAACCATAGATATATATATATATATATATATTTACATATTAGTTCGTGAATTAATTAAACATAAACTCTTCATTTGAGATTAGCGCTAATTTGTGTTGTGTGTATACTCGATTTTTGTACACAGCATGTTCCATGCTCCAGTTTATTTCGTATCTTTTTTTTTGCTTTTCGTTTTTTCTGGGTTTGACTTTTTTCTGCCTAATTTAAATTGTGTCACAAACAAAAATGCCCACACTTACCTATCATCCTTCTATCGTACTTTCCCCATAATAAAAGAGAGTTACTCGATAAAAGCCACGCGCAAGTATAGGTATGAAAGGTCTGGAGCATGACGCACCAGCATTTTTATACGAGAAGCAGAGAGTAAATGTATGTCTGTCTATCTATCTATCTATCTATCTATCTATCTATCTATCTATCTATCTATCTGTCTGTCTGTCTGTCCGTCTTTTTGCCTTGCTTTGCTTACTTTTACCGAGCATGAATAAGTCGAGAAAATCTATGAAATGAACTATAGGCTGTGCTTTATTTCTTCTTTCAAATTAAATGTCAATCTCCTTACGCATATGAACTATTCCTACTTTTAGGGAGACGAATTGGAGCTAAAGTTATTGGACTCCTAAGAGGGTATAGCCATCATAGGGTGCGCGGAAACTGAAGCCAATGTAAAGTAGTAAATTCAGGTCGCATTTACAGCAGTAATTGCAGTAGCAGTCTTCAAGTACCAGCGAAGAACCAGAATCAAAAGAACCCTCTAAGAAAAAAAAAAAAAATAGAGAGCTAACAATGAGCGCAAAGAAGCATGGAAGCATTGCATGGAAGTATAGCCAAAAAGCCAAGGCAAAGTAGCATGAATTGATTGTAAAATGTCACATTTTAGAGAAAATGGATTTTAAATTAGCCTGTGAACCGTACCGCGAAACGTAAATGGCTTTACCGGCTTCGAGCCAGTTAAATTCAATTCAACCCAGAAAAAAAAAGATCTCGCCGTCTCACCTTCACTTTCTTTTCAATCAAACTAATCTCGTTCGTCATGCAAAATCTGACTAACATTGTCTTCCTCGCTGAAGTTTTGACAACTCGGATGCTGGGATTGGAGGCCTGAAACTAATATATATATACAGATGGTAGCCAGTTTGATTTCGAATTCGAATTCGTGAAAATACGGTATTAGAGTTTCACAATCAACTCACACTCACATTTTTAAATGGCTGACGACAAAAAGGAAGAATCCCACACAACTGTTCAGGAACTTCAGGACCCTTACGGGTACCATGGCCGTCGAGGTCGACGGTCCCACCTGGGAATCCACTCTGTCGCAAGCGACTCGACCATGTCCTTCGAATCAGCCATGGTCGTAGAAGAAATCCTCAACAAAGATCCAGGTACGTACTCACTGGAATCAGCCCTCGACACCAAAGATCAAAAAGACGAATCATCTGCTTCTGCCGCCGCAATTTCAAGAGAGGCGCAGATAAGAATTTCTCAGATCACATACACACCAGAAGAGAGGAAAAAGCTACTGCGCAAATATGATATGCACATCTTGCCATTCCTGTGTGTCATTTATATGCTCTCTTGCATGGACCGCACAAATATCGGAAACGCATATCAGGCTGGAATGGGTAAAGAGCTAGGCCTAGATCATGGCTCAGACTATGCACTGATCCTTAACTTTTTCTATATCGGATACATTGCCTTTCAGTGGTGCATTCTGTTGTGGAAAGTTTGGAGACCGAGCATTTTTGTTCCAATCACTATTATCTGCTGGGGAGTCGTTTCTGCCTCTCAGGGCGCCGTCAAATCTTGGACCCACTTGCTTGGGACCCGCTTCCTACTTGGATGTCTCGAGGCAGCGTTTAGCCCGGGTATTTACTACTACTTTTCATTCTTCTATCACCGTGACGAGATGGCAAAACGCGTAGGTCTTTTCCAGAGCTTTTCGCCCATTAGCAGTTCATTCACGGGTGCCATAGCTTATGCCGTGACTAAGTACGTCAACCCCAAGGCTATAACACCCTGGCGACTCCTTTTCATTATTGAAGGCTTGCCTAGTATTATTTGTGGGTTCATTGCCTTCTACGCAATCTACGACGGACCTTATTCTTGCCGATTCCTTACGCCCCGCCAAAAGGATATTGCGCGAGCACGCACACTTGCTCAAGCTGGATCCGTTGATCGTGGTGGAAAAGGAATCAACCTCGCTGACACGTTGTCTGTTCTCAAAGACCCTAAAATCTGGTTTCATACGCTCTTGTATTTCTCCATGAATGTTGCCAGCGTCCCCATCCCCATTTTTTTGCCTACCATTTTGGCTGGAATCGGGTACACTGACATTGCAGCGCAGGGCATGTCAGCTCCTCCATATCTTGCAGCTGTTGCTGGAATTTTGGCTGTCTGCTACCTTAGTGACAAGTACACTCAGCGTGCCTATGCCATTGTTGGGTGCTGCACTATTGCTATAGTAGGATACCTTTTGTTAGCGCTTCCTGGTCTTCACTCTCACGAAAACCAGTCGCACTTTGCTGGAGTAAGGTATTTTGGTTTATTTCTAGTGCTTCCTGGTGTGTACGCCTCACATGCCATAATTATGACATGGACGGGTGACAATCAAGGATCTGACTCTAAGCGTGGTGCCGGTTTTGTTTTGCTGCATGTATTTGGTTTGACAGGTCCTATACTGGGCACTCGACTGTTTCCAAAGAGTACGGCGCCTCGCTACATTCGGGGAATTTCTATTACTATCGGCTTCATTTTCCTGACGCTAGTTTTGAGTCTTATCTACCGCTGGTACTTGGTGCGTCAGAATCAGAAGCTAGATATGAGGTACGGGGTTGTAGACTCCATCTTGGATGAGCGAGATGAGCAGAAGCAGGATGGTTCGGAGGAGCTTAGTGGTGAGACCAAAAATAAGTGCATGGATGAGAATAGCCCTCTGTATCGGTTTGTTCTATAGACGCGATCTAGGGCTTGTTTATTTTTTTCTAATAGAGTTGTATGCAGTTTGCAAGTTGCAATTTGCAAAAAGCATGAAACATTGGCCATAAAGATGGAAGTGTGTAATGACTCGTACATTTTTTATCATCAGAATATACTGCTGAAAACTCAGATCTATTGATATCAATTTAATATTCGTCTGGCAATACTGCAAAAGGATTGCTCTCTTCATTTTACATAGTTGCGTTCTTGTTATCTATTTTTACCAGCCTTGTAGTCACTGCCCATCCATACGCATTAATAGCCCGACAAGTAATCCAAAAGGAGGGCCAATTACTGCTCGTAGCTATAATTCACGACCTGTGCAGTTGTCACTAGTATGCTAACCAGCATGATTGAGAATTAGTACTACTACTTACTGTATTTGATATTTTGTGCTGCGCACCGCACGCGCTCAATCTCACTTCAAATTCCCACAATTATTTCTCATGATAATGCTCGTACTTCATATCTTATGCCTACATCACGCGTGAGTACGCTAAAACAGCAAGCTAACACAAGTATCCTGTACGGTGTACAATATCCAAGAAGCTTGTAGGAAAAGCTTTTGAAATCTATACGTAGGCCACTGATCATCATATTGAACTAAAAAGATAACTTCTTTTACTTTCATTTTTTTTGGTTTTTATTTATTGATCGCTGGCTCCTCCACAGTAACTTCTGGGCTTTTTGCCTTTTAAGCTTTCACCAATAGAAGGTACGTTTCAAGCTTCCAAAAGGTTGGAAGTTGTCCGTCTGTTGAAATCTTGTTGACCAAATCTATATCAACTAAAGTTTACTACACTCTTTCTCCATTTACATGTATTCTGAACGACGTAGCTTGCTCGCGCTCTAAACCTATCCTCATCTATTTATCTTTTTCTCACACAGGTGCATTTATATTGAAATCATATACATGCTGTGTAACTGCAATGTCCTTTCTCATTTTTGTTCATATTTCATTCAATTATTTTCTAATCACAACTACTTATAATCGAAAACACTTTAAATTTTGCTTGAACCGCTGGCAGCCAACTCGATGGCAGCAGCAGCAATAGCCACAGTATTGCGTTCCACAACCTTCGTCTGGAACACAACTCGGTTACCAGGCTCCTTCCAGGCCTCTACCTTCAAAGTCTCACCAGGGAATACATGGCCTGCAAATCGCACCTTAATGTTCTTGAAAGGGCCAAACTGATCGTACAAGATTTTTCCTGAAATTCCAAATGAGGCCAGACCGTGCAGAATTGGCTGTGGGAAATTGCCTACTGCAGCAAATGCTGGGTCGATGTGGAGCGGGTTCAAGTCTCCACTCAGTCTGTACAAAGCTGCAAGGTCCTCAGAAGTCTTGAACTCGCTGGTGAAATCCGGAGCGCGCGATGGAGCCTTGTTGGCAGCGGTGATAGCGCCGCGGTCCTGAGACTTGGGGTTTCCTCCAAATCCACCGGACCCGCGAATAAACATGGAAGATACATTGTAGAAAAGTTCTTCACCAGTGTCCTTGTCGTAACTGTGGGTCTCGGAGACGACAACCGCAGCCTTGCCCTTGTCAATGACCTCAATGGGTTTCGCAGTCGTAGTGACGGTCGCAGCAGTAGGCAGGGGCCATTTCTTGATTTCAAGATACTGTTCTCCGTGCAAAAGCTTCATTGGGTTGAACTTGGGAACAAGTTGGCCAAAGTCAATATTGGTAGTGAAAAATGGAATAACTCCGTAAGTTGGAACGACCTCAAAATCTTCGGCACCCTCAAACGAGTACTTTAGTTCCTTGGCCTTAGCACCTACGGCCAGGTTGTAGAGGATTACGTCCTTGAAATCATAAGTCAATTCGGCAGTGTCAGAGATGTCAAGATTGGGGGTAAACTCAATCTTCTTTTCCTTCTTTTCAGCACCGCCAGCAGCAGCCATGCTGCTGGACACAATGATCTGAGAAGACTCACTCACAGAAGTAGGATGGGTAGCCCTGCCGTCAGAAAAGTCAACAATCTTGGCCCAGTTGGAAGCAATGTCCTCTGGAGTGATGTCGCCAGGAATAACAACACCGCCAGTGCGCTCAAATCTAGTTTGCGCAACCCAGCCTGACCCAACCTCAAACAAGCCACCAGTGACAGGGCTCTTATCAGAGGCAAGCAAAGTCACAAGAGGTCCGATATGCTCGGGCTTGAACATGTGAAGCATTTCCTCAGTGAAAACCGACTTTGTCATGGCCGTACCGGCGTTGGGAGCGATCGTGTTAACAAGAATGTTGTACTTCTTGCCTTCGAGAGCAAGAGCACGGGAGAACCCGAGAATGCCCATCTTGGCAGCTGAATAATTGGACTGGCCAAAGTTGCCGTAAATACCAGACGTAGAAGTAGTATTGAGGATACGGCCATATTTCTGCTTGAGGAAAATAGGCCAGACAGCCTTGGTAACAGCATATGTGCCATGAAGATGAACGTCAACAACCTGTTTCCATAGTTCATCGGTCATGCCCATGATGGACTTGTCTCTCAAAATTCCGGCGTTGTTAACGACGGCGTGAACAGTTCCAAAAGCGTCTAGGGCCGTCTTGACGACGTGTTCACCATCGACTACATTGGACTTGTCACCGACAGCAATTCCACCAGCAGCTTTGATCTCGTCGACAACGGTATCAGGGTTGACGAAATCATTCACAACTACCTTAGCACCAAGCTTTCCCAATTGGAGGGCATAGGCACGGCCGATACCAGCACCAGCACCAGTAACGATAACTACTTGATCCTTGAATGAAACAGTCTCACCTTGGGCAGCGGGAGCGGTTTTTTGAGAGATTTCAGCAAGTGCCAAAAAGTCTGCGACACCACTGGGGTATGTAGACTTTGTAGAAAAGTCAGTAATGTCATCCCATTCTTTCAGAATAGCAGATGGTGTGAAAGAACTATCAGCCCTGAAAACGTGACCATGAGAGCGCTGCCATCTAATCTTGGAGTAGAATCCAGCACCAAGCTCAAAAATACCCCACGTTTCTTGAGTGTTTTCATGTACAAGATACGCAACGAGAGGAACAATGCGCTCGGGGGAAAGAAGTTTGAGGATCTCTGGGGGCATAACAGTCTCGGTAAGGCGTGACGCAGCCAACGGTGCAATGATATTAGAAGTAATGTTGTATTTAGCACCCTCCTTCGCGAGAGTCTCTGTGAAGCCGACAAGAGCAAGTTTTGCGGCAGAGTAGTTTGCTTGGCCGAAATTACCATAGAGGCCAGCGGCCGAGGCAGTGTTGATAATGCGACCAAACTTTTGCTTGCGCATATGAGGCCAGGCGGCCTTTGCGACCTTGTACGAACCAAACACATGGACATTGTAGATTAGCTGCCAGTCCTTGTCAGTCATATTTTTGAAAGAGACATCACGGAGAATTCCAGCGTTGTTGATGACAATATGAACTGTTCCAAAAGCCTTAATTGCGGTTTCGATGATTTTGTCGCCATTCTCGACAGAATCGTAATTTGCTACGGCTTTACCACCGGCAGCGATAATTTCTTGGACAACAACATCAGCAGCCTGGAGGGTTAGATTGATTGAAATAGCTTCTACCTAGACCGTGCGCTCATACCTTAGAAGATGCACCTTCACCATTGAAGGAACCGCCGAGATCGTTGACAACTACAGAAGCGCCTCTCTTACCAAGAAGAAGAGCGTAGGCTTTACCAAGGCCACCGCCTGCGCCAGTAATGACGGCGACCTTGCCGTCGTATCGTAGTTCAGACATGATTGAGTTGTAATGGATAGTAATGAAGATGAAGATGAAAGGAAGACAAAAGAAAGTGGGAGGAAGAAGAAATTGTGGGGAAGGTCGAGGTTTAAATAATTACTGCCTTCGAACGAAATGACCAAAATGAATTTAGAAGAACAAGGAATTAGAGGCCGAAGGATGACATAAAACGGCTACTTGGACCTTGGATATGTCCTAGTGAGGGCCTAAAAGAAACTAGAAAAGAGGGTCGTTTGTGGAGACTGCGAGGAGTCCGAGGAAGTAGAACCGAATTCACACCGTGGAAAGATCGTTAGCCGAGGTCGAAATGGCGGCTTGCGCAAGCTGGGATGATGAAGAACTATGGCAAGCTACGAGTGAGATCTTAGTAGTTTGGGCATGATGATTGCAGTGGGCGCTGCTCTCAAGTCTCCTAGTTCCAGCGACATTGCTTGTTATGTCCTGCTGGTACTGACGCTGGCGTTGGTGTTGGCCTTGCTGGCATTGCTAGCATTGCTGGTCCTGGCCCTGGTGCCGATGGTGTCGTTACCGTTTGTCTCTCTAAGTCCTCGGCTTTTCAACGCTCCCGCGGTTCTCATCAAACAACACGTGCCAAGCAATCCTGCAACTGTAATTCATGACAACTGATGACTATATGGATTATGTCATTATTCATAATGGCTTTATCATTTAAATTGAACAGCTAGATAATCATGTGTCAGCTGATAGTCATACATGTGTTATTTCCAGTAGCTATAGCAACCAGGGGCGTCGACTATTTCGCACCAAGGAACAATAAACAACGAACAATGTGCTAGTAGCATAGTAAACATGCTATAGCCATGGTACTAGACTATATAGACACTGCCATACCCACCTGGAACGAACAAAAAATAGATGTATCTACAGAAGGGATAGGAGTCAGTAGACCGCCCAATTTCGAGAGATTTTTCGAGAATCCAAGTTGCTTCCTGTAGTGCCTTATGCTATATAATCATATATAACTGAGGCATTTCAGAAGTTTAGATGCATTCCAAATGTGTATCGATACACTTGAAGGCACTTGAAAGCATTATGGAGCATTAACTTTATCACTTTGTCGGTAGGCTAGGCTCTAGAAAAGAAAAATCACAGTTTTGGGCTAGTATCTCCAGGTCGATACCGATTTGTGCTAGTCTGCTATCAGTGGCAGTGCTGTGTAGCTATGCAGACTATTCAATGTGTATCATGGACTCTTAAAGTGTTGATGTTAGAGTTACGGCCACTTGCATTCGCCCCCGAGCTTCTTCCACTTAGGAGAAGCCGAGGATAATTGATGTAATAGCAGATACATACAAGCAACGATAACGGAAATGATTCACCACCCGAACCATCAGAAACACTGGAGTCACTAGGATTTCTCAAACGAACAATCACTAGGTAGGCTCTGGCCAAAAGCACAATTATGGAGTCCATGGCATACTAAGGATAAGACAGAGCCTGCCGGTACTGTACTGCACTCCTTATTCTGGTCGAACTTACAGCAAACTTTTCCATGACGTCGTCTTGAATCACATCCAATCACTCTGCTAGAAAAACCTCAGCCGTGCCTACGCCGTGCACCTACGCCGCGTGTGTGCAGAATGACCGCAAAAATCGATATAAAGAGAGTGCGACAAGGTCAATATTAGTTGTGTCTTGAAGCCAGAAAAGACAAGGAAAGACAAGACAAAAAGAAATAAACAACGTCAACGACAACGACAAGAACAACATCAAGGAGTTTGAAAAATGAACATGAATGTAGGTAACGTGTATGAGCTAATTTTAAATCTCATGAGTTCATGTATCATGTTGGAAAAAGTTGATGAAAGAAATAAATTGAGTGGGTGGAATGGTCCAATAAACCATTAACGAACTGAATCAAATGAGCTAGATGAGCCAGATGAACCAACAAATGAAATAAGCCAAAATAGCCAAGTTTGCCAATTCTAATAGTGCCTTCTATTTCCCATGTTTTACCTTTGTATTGGGCCGTGTCTCCAATGCTGGTTGCTCAATGCTCAACGCTAATATTAATGCTATGAAGTTGACAACAGCTGGTTTCATCAAATTTTTGAGCGGTTTTTTTTTTGTTGAGATTAGTGTACACACTACAATATCTAGACTGGTCTAGGTTCCTAATCCATAAGCTTCTAGGGGCCCACAAGACTCCTAGATTCCTTGAATTCATATGGCGGAGTTGAAAGTAAAAAAAACTATTATGTTTTTACCCCAACGAGACTGTAACAAAAGTGTGGCAGACTGTAACAGAGCCGTTATGGAACTGACATATGGAGCTGCTGCCAATGGAGCCTGCTGAGATGAAAATGAGAATTTGAGTAATGACGAAATGATATCAACTGGCTTTCAGCACTAAAAAGCTAATGACAATTGTCTCCAGACTTTAGAGTAGACTGGCTGGCTTGTGAACATGAAGATTAAAAAAGCTTGCCAGCTTTTTGTCGTTTGTTGTTTGTTGTTTGTTAAGAATATATTATTTGGCTTTCCGAATAAGTGCACAGCCCTTGTATGGGCTATATTGATGTCAATAGGTCCAGGTGCCTTGAGTGATTTTTCAGCGAACGTCATCTCCAATCAATATCCATTGACAGCTATGTCGAACTCCAAGTAATATCGACAATCACCCAACGTAATTTAGTTGCACAACTTACTGAAATTACAAGATAGACTAGAGTCTAGCCTAGCTGTAAGCTTAAATTTACGGGTGCAAATTGGTCTATAGATAGTCTAGCGAGACATATACGTCTACTTAGCAACGCTTCGATAAGTAGTTTACTGTATGGTCTTGAAAGTAAAGAGCAGAAATGCCCAAAATGCTCAAAATCTTATTAGAATGTTTTCAAAATATTTCAAGTTTAGAAATAGCGAAAATGAACTAGAAACTAGAAATTAGAAACTTTTTTAAAAACCAAAAAAAAAACAAGAAACTTGCCAATATTCTTAAGCTTTCTCTACAGCGTAAACACCTGCCTGGCCCTACGTAATTGCCCTTTTCTATACTGGTAGACTAATGTATGCATACATCTTGAACATGAATTTAGGCTTTACAGCCCCAGAAAACCCCAGGAACCGAATATGGATTTTATATATAAAATGGAGTGTCTCGCCACAGTCTGATTTATATATTTGACAAGAAAATAAAGAGAAAATAAGAAAGAGAGAAAGGTATTCTTATTCATATATTTGCAATTCTACTTGAAGGCCTTTTTTGTGGTTCTGCTACAAGCTTGCTAGCTTTTCTTTGGCCTTTGGCTCAAAAGTTTTCAAACTTTTTAGGGCTCGTCTTTTTCTCATGAGACTAGACTTTTGATCCAGTCTTAAAAGTCTCTTGTCTCTCTGCTAGACTCTTTTCTGTCTGGTCTTTCTTTTCTTCAACTTTGTCCACAATTATCAGTGGTGGTCCACAGCTATAAGTTTTTTTCTCCTCCAAATCATGCATGCCGTTACTAGCATAACTGCTATTGGTGCTATTGGTAGTACTGTACGGGATGGAGACAATGACTTGATTGATGTACCAGGCCCAGTCGCATATGGCTTACTAGCATACAAAGACTCACTGCTCTTCACTAAGCTTCCGTTTTCTCTACTTGCCGCGCCCAGTTCTACACCCTATTCCAGCACTGTCTCCAATCCCACGCCTACGCCTGCTTCAAAACTAAATCCAACATGCCTCTGCACTGTCAACTACTCATCCACCGGCGCAGCTGTTCTTGATCTCATCCAGTATTACCATCTCGTCAACATGTGTGTATCAGCAAGTGTATGCGAAAGCAAAGCCTTGGTGGACGCAGATGTTGTTTATACAGATGTGTGTGTGGTACCAGCAGAGAGAGTGACGCAGAAGAGAAAATGGAGGCCAGTAGTTAAGACCAAGCAGCAGCATCCAAATTCGAATCCTAAAGCTACCAGAGCTGACACTGAATATGGTCATTGTGAAAGTGCCACAGTACATGGAACTGGCAAAATCAGAAAATATATCATGAACCCTAAAATTTCTCTGGTCTCGTTTGATCGTGAATTTTTGAACAATCTCATGTTGCAAAAGTTCGAGTCACCCTTTGAAGATGATTTTTGTTTTGATCCTGCAAATTCGACGCCAGTGCCTGCGTGTTCTAGGGACCCTCTCAATCAATGCCTGGTCGTGGAATTAGTTCATCCCGACATGTTTGGGTCTTCGAAAACAAAGCTATCACAAATTCTCGAGTCCTCTTCAAGTTTAGCTAACACTGCCGCTCATGCTGCTGCCGCTGCTGCGACATCATCAGCCTCGGTTCCTAGACCTTCTTCCAGATTCACTCCGAATTATTTCAAAAATGTCACGGCAGATTTGAAAACCAAAACAAATCAGCCACAAAACGTGAGTTTTGAAGGTACCGGTATTGAGAGTAGACGCGAAAGCTTTTGGAACAGGCTACTTAAAAGAGCGTATTGTGAATTCACGGCTGGCATAACAGTGAGTTAAACTGAACTACTATTGCTGTGATGGTAGAGCTGTCGATCCTTGGATATTAGGTTGGTCTAATCAATTTTGTTGGACAGAAAAGTACGAAAAAAAAAGAAGAGAGCTCAAGGTCTTTTTAAGTCATAAGTAGAATTGAAATATATTGCAATCGAATAACTTCAAGTACTTTAGTATACAAAAGTGCTTGTGAAATTGTTGATTGGAAGTATGTTCCTCAACTCTTGGACGGATTTTGCGCTCAAACGACCATACATTACTTGTGTTGGATTTGCAATTTCTAGATTGATATCTTACAAAGATGATGGCTTAAAAAAGCCACTATAACCTTTGAAAATTCCAAATGGTAATTCTTTTGATCTCCATCTACTAGAACACCTAAACTAAACTAAACTAAACTCCCTCTGACTTTGTATCTGTGACTGTGCCCGACTTTCTTCTCACCATTCCAAATTATTAGCCCAATTCACAGATTTTTTAATCTTGCCCCCGTTTCCATTTAATACTTTTTCTTGTCCCTCAGACAACAAATGTTCTTGTTGTTGCTGTTGTTGTTGTTGTGAGACACTAGGAGGCGGAGATTCCTGTTGCGCGTGCGCTTTCCTCGGCCTTCGCGGGGGCCTCGGCTTCATCCTGGCCTCTTCTTCCTCCCTTAATTTGGCTGCTGCCAGTACCATACTGGCTGCTAAAGTGGCAGACCCAGTTTGGCGTGTAAGCAAGTCTTGTTCGGAGTAAAAGCCTAATTCTGGCTGCGGTGGCGCTGCAGCTGGCAAAGGCGGTGAAGATGATAGAATAGTTGGGGGCTTTAATTGAACGTATGCCGTTTGTGACTGTGATTGTAATTCATTTTCTTGTTTTGACTGAGCCTGATCATGCTTTATCGGCTCCACTGGTAGTTTCGATTCAGATGAGTTATTTGTATCGCTAGAATGCTTGTCATTCTTTACAGGCTCTGTAGATGCAGACGATTCCGACGCTCCAAGTGTAACATTTGAACCATTCACAGCAGCTGCAACTGCCGTTGCTGCTTTGCGACCACCTAATTTCCCTTTTTTCTTCTTGATCGTACATGCTATATCCTCCTGCTCCTCGATCGGTATCGGTTTGCTCGGTTTGAGCACTGACTTGCCAGGCAGAATTTCCCCATGCCTCGGGCTACACCGTCTGCCTGGCGATTTTGGTGTTGGATCAATGTCCTTTTCGATGAGTCGTTTAGACCGCCGCGTGTGGCTGTCGTCCGGCGGTCCAGTGATAGAAGATACAGATGAAGATGGAGGCGGAGAGTTCTTGACAGTAAAAGAAGTTGTGGGTCGGTAAGGTGGTGATTGTGGTGAATGTGCTTCTTCCGAGTCACTAGAATTCTTTTCGTCGCTGGAAGAGATTGTTACTGTATCGGGTGAGCTTAAGCTCGCAGATTTGCCAGTCTTTGAAATCACTTTCTTGTTCGTTTCGTCGGTGGAAGATGAGTCGGTAACGATTTCGCTTTGTTGAACATCACGTAAAGTAGCCTCAAGATCCTTCATTTTTGTGTCTTGGTTTCCCACGTTCATTGGTTCAGCATTCTGGACGTGGCCTGCATTTGTGAGGTCTTTGTTAACAAGAGTTTCAACTTCAGGGACCTTATTCACCAGAATTTTGGCCTCAAGAATATCGGTGGCAGGAGCATCAACTCCAACGCTCTGAGCTTCAGCATGAAGGGCTTTCAAGTCTCTAGTTTGCACATTGTCTTTAGCATTTCGCGCTTTTTTTGAATTCCTGTTTTGATTTCGAGCCTTTTTTTCGGTACTCTTGGCATTGGCATTGTTAGGTGCGGCAGCGATTTCGGAATCATTTTCGGCATCGACAACAGGTGCATTTACAGGTGCAGCGCTGGCTTGTGTGGTGCCGGCAACATCGCTGGCCAGAGTTATACCAGCCTCGGCGTCTTTCGCGATAACGGTGTTGGCTTCGGCATGTGAGATCTCGTGTTCTATGTTTTCAGAATCACAAGCCTTCGCGGAATGAGCTGAAGTTTCGCTACCATTTGCTCCTGCTACAGTATTACCTTCATTAACAATTTGGAGTTCCTTGGAGCCGTCTGAATTGCTAGTAAAAATAGTTTCATTAGAAAGCTCTTTAATGTCTTGGTCGTTAGGATGAGTTTCGTTTTGCCCCCTGGTTTGCCCAGAAATATTTTTGTCCGTTTGTAAGCTTTGGCTCTGTTTTTCAGCACTTTCTTGCGTTTGATGGCCGTGCGTTCCATTAATGACTTCCATCTTGTCCTGTTTATTGTTGTCGTCAATTATCACAACCTCCGTTCCTGTCATTGGCGTATCAGCATCAGTATCGGTTTCAGTATTCAGCTCTCGCGTGCTGCTGTTGACACCATTGGTTGCTTTACCGTGACTTTTAACGGCAATCTTTTCCTTGCCCGGCTTGGTCTCTCCCTTTTTCCTCTTCTTCTCCGGAGGCTCTTCCTTGTCGATTGCAGCTGGCGTTACACGGCTTGAGCTACGCGTGACACGTTTGAACTCTGACGACATTGTAGTAGGCATGATGTTTTCCACACCTGATAGCCCTGATATTGGACTTGCAGGTGGTGTTGTAAGAGGGCGTTTAAGAAGCCTTGTATATTGTTAACGATATAACTCTATCTGGGATGCAGCCAGAGCCGGCCAAGCAGTCTAGTGAAAAAAAATTTGTAATTCGTTTTGCTATGATGAAGCGACCCAGTTCATATTTCGGGGTCGAAAGATGAGTTGAGAATTGGTCAAAGTGGTCACAGAGTGGAAGCTTGTAATGCTGCTGAAGGCGTAAACAGGCAAGATTGACGGTGAGAAGCGTCTATGGTTTCTTTGATATATGGCTAGTGGTTTACTGTTTGTTGGTGGCAGGTGGTGGGAGTGAGTAAGAAAATCTAATTCAGGTATTAGGATTAGGCAGGCACTTCGGCAGCCAGGTTGAGTTTATGGACGAAAACGAAAAACCAACGTTTGTCAGTAATCAACTTATAACAAGCACAGACTACAGACTTAGTATATAGACCTAGTACATGGACCTAAATAACTGTTATCGATATCAGTTGGCGAAGACTGGCACAAATAGACGTCAAGACACGAATCTAAGAAAACAATTGAATGAAAACAAACAAACACGACTAATTCAATGACGCGTTGATAATGCGCTGTTTAATTGGCGCCGAATCCGGACGACGCGAGACCTTCTATAGCTAGAGGTTAGGGCTAGACACAAAGCGGTATACAGAGCCGGTATCGGTTGCAACAAAATAGCAGCCACAATCGATCCACAAGTTGCAACAGCTGTGAACAGCTGGGAGCGTCGTAGTATGGTAGTGTGTGGCAGTGTAGGCCTAGTTACGTGATCAGAGAGAGACTCAGATCTAAGCAGACCTAGCACACCATAAATCCCACTTACAACGGCACTGCCCATGGTAGCCGCCAAGGTCGCCACGGTCGTCGAGTCAGTTTTCACAAGCCAAAGCTCTCGCTATAGCCAAAAGCAATGATTTTTACCTCAGACGCAACGGAAGAATTTCAAGGCTGACGACGGCTTTTTTCGTGGATTTTTCTTCTTTTTCGTTGTTCCATTTCTTTCACATGCCAACCCTTTGCATGTGTTGGGATGGGTCCAGAAAAACCCAAAAAGTCTTAAAAAGGTATAAAACAAGACCTTCCACCTCGTTTCATGCTCTTGATTTCTCTCAATTTCCTTATCGCTTTCGAATTTCTTTCTTCAGCTTATTTATTTATACTTATTATTCACAATGTCTGATTCGCAAAAACCCGTCGCTGATGCTGTTAACGACACAGTCGACAGTGTTACTGACACTGTCGTCGACTCTGTAGAGTCTGTTAAAGAGAAGACCGAGCCCTCTTCTCTCGTTGTGGCCCATCTCAACGAATATCCTACAGTCAATGCTGCCTACGACTACGCCACCTCTTTTCCAATTGTTAAGCGAGTGTCATCCTTCACTTCGCCATACGTTTCGGCAGCAAAGGAGCGCTCACAGCCCCTCCTCAAGCATGCCTCTCCTGTGCTTACCCGTGCTGATCAGCTTGGAGACCGTGTCTTGACCACCGTCGACACAAGACTGGGAGACGCCCTCAAAACCACAAAGCCCGCTGATGTTCTGGAGCTGGCAAAGAAGCCTATTGTCACTCTGAAAAGTGCTGTGGATGCATATAAGAGTGCCGCCACCACTGCTGCACAAGATCGCGTGGTCAAGCCGCTACAACATGCGACGGAAACAGTCAAGAAGGAAGTCGTGGAGCGCAGCAAACCTGTAATTGATCCTCTGCTGAAGCCTGTTAATGAACGTTTGGAAAGTATGATTAACGACTATTTGCCTAAGGAGCAAGTCGAGAAAGAGTCATCGGAGGCCACTGTGGCCAAGGTTGCAGACAATGAGCTGGGCCGCACCGTGGGACTGGCAGTTAGTGCCGTTAACCGCGTTAAGCCTGTTCTCTACTCGCAAGCAAACAACACCAAGAGTTATGTGCAAGGAGTGTACGACGAGAAGCATGGACAATATGCCAATCCGGGGGTTCAGACTACGGTGTATGCGTCTATTGCAACTGCCCGTCAGCTCACGACTGAGGGAGTAGCTCTGGCAGGCTCTGTGCTTCACAAGACAGAGGCCAAGGTAGCATGAGCGCGTCGTTCACTAGCGGTAGTAGTTTAAATAAAATTAATCAGTTCATTAATTGTTTTTGGTTTTTATCTAAGGCTCTACGGTAGAGTGTTGCAAAGTGTTGAGAAAGTTTAATAGAGTAGCGAGGAAGAGAGATAAGCAAGCGCTTCAAAACCTTTCTGCCATGTCTTCGTAGCGTAGCATAGTTCAATCAGGCTATACAGCTGTTACTGAAGATTGTAGACTAGACTACTAGTACGGCTACTCCCATATAATGCTCGTACGATGCTCATACAATAAACTCATCACGATCAAAGCACAAGGACCATTTTATCGACATATTTCCAAAATTTTCTTGGATCATAAGCCGATGTCTGCCGTTCAAACCCTGTAAAAGGAAAACGGGTCCGAAGCTTCCGAAGTTGATCCGGGTAAAAAGAAGTTCCTTTCACATGCAAAAGGTTAATACGGCCAAAAATGAACAAAAGAAAAAGCGCATGTGAAAAGACACGTGCAAAATTTTAGCAAGCGATTGAGTGCGTACTACGACTATTCGTTGACGAACCATTAGTTTGGTCATCGAACGGCATCGAGCGTGAGAAAACATACCTCTAAAGAAGAAAAAAAAGAAGGGAATACGTTAGGTCATTGGGCTTGGGCGCTTATATACAGGCTGAGCAGACTAGTCTAGCCTGGTCTAGTCTTCGTGACAGCTTGGAAATGCAAGAGATCCGGCCTGTGTAGCGCTGCGCATTAACGATCATAGAGAGCAGCTGAGCCCCAGTCTCATGCTACTTTGGCACGCCAGCATCGTCTACATGACGTTCAATGGGATGAGACCGCTATTGCCCTGCGTGCTGCCTAGAGCGGACCCTGGAGAGCTCTCATGACGTCATTGTTCAGCACCTTCCTGTGATAAAATTTATGTGATAGATTTTATAGATGTACTGTACCAGTTGTACTGTACCTCATTAAACCATCATTCCCCATGATCAACTGTATCAAATGAATATTGCAACTGGAATTGACACTCAGATTACTTTATCGCAAGTACTGATCCTTCGTTGGTAATTCGACCAAGTCATGAAAGGCTGTCAGGTACCCAGTGATGCAGCTCAACATGTGGACTCCATGAGCTGGATTGCTGGTAGACTACCGTAGAACATCATAGCGTGCATAATTCTGTCAAGAACCAGCTAATACTGCGGATGTATTATCAGTAACAATATGCCCAGGCATACGGCCTATTGCGTACACAGACATTTTGTCCATAGTATAGCTAACAGCTATCGATAGACTAGGTGGTGCTCATGCTCTGGACAGTATATTGTATCAATTGTAACGTGATTCGCATTTATGACTCAAGTTGTGAGTGAGTGTTACTCAAATATCCAAGTCATAGGAATACTGCGCGTTCGAACTACGGTAGACTGGCTGCACCACAGAGTCCATTCAATCTGTCAACGTACTTCCATGGGCTGGTCAATCAATAAGCCTTCATTGCATCCAGACTAATGAAGTCAAAGACCGTTAACTAACTGTGAATTGATGGTCCAAGTCACAGGTACACTAAAGCAGCCATAGCACTCGACCTCACAAACCAGCACCCAATTCAAAATACGCAATTCACAAAAGGAGAAAAAGATAGCAATCTGTTTCCGTAACTTGGCAAATGTATCACGCAGGCTGGATTAGCCATGATCATTGCATCGGCTTTGCGTTTTTGAACTCGAATCTCAAGCCAGCCGACATCAAAACGAGAGCACACATGCTGCACCAGAAATCAAACAAAGCAAGCAGGCAGAACTGATCTGTATCAGAAGTGGACACGAAATGCCGTTTTGTAAGGATATATACATAGTACAGCTGGAGGAGTCTACGTATTAACGCGTTCCCCATGAAATGGTTGCATGTAAAACAGTACGTTTAAATTGGAAAATAATGGGCAATCGCAACCACTGTAATCTTGGTTATAATTGATAATTTATACCAGTAGACATGTTTTGGGCTTGTTGAAGGCAAAGTCAGAAATTTCACAATATGCACATAGCTTAGGTATGTGATTGAGATCCTTATTTATCAATTGTAGCTTGGTCGTAGTAGATTACACTCGATGTCTTCAGATTCTTCTATGAGGAAGAAGCGATACGTACCAGTGTATTTCTTATTTGGTCTAAACCTGATTCTGATCTAAACTAGACTGATCTTGATTTGATTTGTATCTGGCGTGATATTTTAGTATAGCCTTATTGTCTAGCTTGTTTCTTTTGAATCTACGAGACACCAGTAACTTTTTACACGGTCAAGGGGTTCAATGTTTGAATGAGCAATCCCTGTAAAATCTTGAAAGAGACTGTAGCCAGAATCTAGTTTTGACCGCTCGGTTCAAATTCATACACAAGACACCATATGTTGTAGAAAATTCAGGTAGAAGTCAGCGACTGACAATCGTTTTGGTAGGTGTAGTAAACCTTTCAAAATGCCTTGCTTTTGGGGGGTATAGCTGTTAGACCTCAAATACTGCTACAGCTGCAGCTATAGAGCTGGTTGAAGTTACAAAAAATTGTTTACTCACATCGCTTTCGGGGCAGTTTGTCTTGTCTGTTCTACCATCCAGCAGCCAGATTCTTGTATGTTTTAGCTGCTTGGGTCTTGAGGTCTATGCTATTTGTTTGCGTTACGTATGCTGTGCGTGCTAACCGAAATATATTGACTTGGCTATAAATGACTTAAACTACTAGCCCGAGACCTGGAAAAAGGGTGAGCAAATCTAGGAAGAAGAATTCAATTTTTAATAGAAAGCAAGATGAAAAAGTGTATTCTCCTTGAAACTGTCTGACTACACTTAAGTTAATAGATCTATCGATACTCAATTTCTTGTGAGCTGATCTCTGTCTTCAGTACTTTCAAAGTCATTTTAAGTAGATATAACCGTAGAGAAGGTGTATAGTGCCGCAACACCACGGATAGTCTCAGAATTAGCCTCAAAATCATAGTCAGCGGCTTAACCGAGATTTACGGATTCGAATTTATACACACATATTGCGCTTTGAAAGTCCAGTGCACTTTTATTGTGGACTATGCCTTGGAGTCTCAGTAAACTAGACGCCACCTGCATACAAGTATTCTACTGCATGCATATAAGAGACATGCGTTGAAATTTTACAAGATCTTGATGTCAAAGACCTTGAGTCCTTGATTGTTTTAGCGAACTGACCTTGATATGGAAAAGCTCTGCAGTGTTATAGCTTCTTCTTTATTTTTTTAAATTTGTTTCCCCTCGTATTCTTCAAGTTTAAAAAGCTTTTCTATTGATAGGCCATTCAGTAGACGTGCTTATTTGCTATTGAGGGGTGGTCTATTAATCAGTAGGGCGTGATAAACTGAACTTATCTATATTTTTACTGTCGATGAGGCTTCAAGGTCTAGCACTTTACTCTCACGGGAACACAACAACACTGTTTGACACTCTCAAAGGTTTGCTTCCAGAAATTTAAGAGTCATGATTCTCTCAGACGCAACCTTTTTTTCTAAATCTCTTATGAACTTATCCGTTAGACCAGTCAGTCGTCCTTAGAATCCTTGTGTATCACAAAAACATCAAACGCTACCAACTGCGAATTTGACTTTGTTGAGCTGAACTCTGTTTGCCAATTAATTTATGCGCGAGTGAACAAGTAAACGAACAAATAAACAAATAAACAAGTAAACAGATGAAAAGAAGGTTTATTTTTCAGGATAGGAAACGCTGTTAAGGGTTTTGATAAAAAATTGAGCCCTGAAAAGCGTACAAACTTTGCAAGGTTTGCAAAGTTTGCGACAACCACGTAAGAGAGACCGGGCCAAGACGTACAGATCGAAGAACGAATTTTGAAGCCGGCTGAAAAATCTTTTGTGAAAAAGCGCTAAAAATACCCTTTTTCATGAAGCATATACCATTAAACTTTCAACTACATTTGGCGAGGTCATTATACGAGCGGACTATATGCATGCAGAGCCTTTGGCTGAACAAACGTCTTAATGCTTGAGCTTTAGTGGGCTGTCAATCAGTATTCGTACTCATATTTAGGAAATGTATGTGAAGTCGCTGGGCTCAAGACGAACATGTTAAATCTAACAAAACGTATTGTGGCTAAAGAAACGTCAACATGGACACTTAACGTCAGTGGAGGGCCTACTAGATACAAATTAACTTTTTTACATCAAAACGAGGCATATTTAAAATGGCTAAATGAAGAATAGTACGCGCGGCCTATAGTTTAGACATCTTGCCTTTGCTAAGCCCTTTCGTTCAACGTTGTAAAAGCTTAAGGCACCGGTGAAACAAGCATGTTTATAGAGCGAATAACATCAACTCCATCAGCATACATTGAGTAGTGCTGCTTTAGGCCATTCTGGCAACTTTATAGTGCGTACGCACAGTGCTCTGGCTTAGTTTTGGCGATGTGCGACAGAGTCGGCCAAGAGCTGACTGATAGAACTGGTGTGGAATACGCAAGATTTACGGTACTCCAATAGTTTGAAAAGTGGTTAATTAGAAAATGTATTGAAAACAAAAAGATGAACTAGAGAAAAAAAACAAGATACAAGTCCGATTGAAGGCTTTCTAATAAATAATGGATGAAAAGCGTGGCTGTTCAGCCGACGGCAGAATGGCCAGCTTATTAAGAAGGGTGTTTTGTTGCGCCCTGAGCTTACAGCACAAGAGCGACCCCTCCAGCAACAATTGCACCGAGAATTCCGGCGTGAGCAATGTGGCTTCCGGAGTTAGAAGTCTCAACGGACGAAGGGCTGGATGAGCTTGTGGCGTTTCCACCGACAGTGGAGTTGGCAGCCATGGCAGCGACAGCGAAGTTCACGATGAGAAGCTTGAAGTTCATTTTCGTAAAATTAAAGATTGAAGTAGTGAGAGACTTTAAAACTTTTGATTCTTGAATTCGAGTTGAACTTGAATGAGGTGGAAGAAGACTTTAATGAATCAGAACAAAAAGCAGGGAAAACGGCGTCAATTTATAGTCGAAGGGAACGAGTGAGAGCCCGAAACGAGAGAGATAGTAATAAATTACAGAGGCAGACTTAAGTTCACAATTGCGAAATTATCAAGCCATGTCTAAATCGCTATGGAAATCTTGAGTTTTCTCGTTTTTTTTTTCAGTGGCAATGAAGTCTAAAACGAAGCTTGGTTTTTGGTTTATGCATTAATGACGAAAAGTGGCGGGCTGTGATATGCCTTCGCCAACGAGGACGTCGAAATAGTCACAGCACCATAATCCCATATACTGTTATATAGCTATAACCATCATGAGCGCAATAGATGTCATGGTCATTAATGCCTTGATTGCCATAATATTGCCACAAATTCCGTACCGTATCTGCTGAGCCTGGTCTGTTCATACGACACATTGACACAGGACCGTTCTCACCAGTTGCAGCTAGCACTGACGGTGGCACCTGAAGCACTCAAAGTGTAAACACAACACGAATCTTAAGGAATCAAAAAGAAAAAATCAATTTAAGGGACATGTTTACTTTTAGGAAAGTACAGTATACTTACAGACGTGAGTCGCACAAAACAGCACTGGCGGCGCAACCGAACTCAGTAACGAAACCCTCCGAGCATGATTTTTCACTGCTTCTCGAAGTTAATTTGCGACTTAGCCTCTATGCTAAGCTATTGCAATAAACCAGACGACATTAGACCACTGGTCGCGGCTGGCCAGGTAATGTCGGCATTGCTAGATCTATATTTAAAAAGTGTGTTTCAAGGAAGCGCGTAAAACTAAACTGATTGAATCAACTAATATACAGCCTTCCTCCAAGGGCCTTCTTGGTCGAGATATTGAGTTCTCTAAAGGCACTCTTGCCATCCCAGTTATGCAGCCCAGTCACTCCAACAAACAGTATATAGTACATGTAGCGCACTGTAGCGGCATTTTTCAAACTACGGTACCTAGGTCATTGTTTAACAAATTTGGAAATTGGTTAGCCATGACCAGCCCGAAGAAACCCGTGACAGATTTTGAAAGACCCGTGTATTTCCGACACAAACCGAGGTAGACCGAAAAAGGACCCAGAAGATCAAGAAAAGTCCGAAGTGAGACCAAGAGAGACCGAAGAAGACCGAAGAACCACAAAAGGCAAAGGTTTATTCCAGAAACCAGAAGTTGTCGACCTTCTGCCGCATGAATTGGTCTACCAGCACAGCAGTCCTTATATCCTGACCCTCTCTATATGCCCGTCTAATCTTTGCCACCTTCGAGATACCTCTTCAACTCTAGTCTCGCAGTTGACCTCCTTCAAACCTTACAAATCATGGTTCGTCCTATCTCTAGCTAGGCTTATTGGGCTTGTTCCAGAATGTTCCCAGTCCCAGGTCTTATTTGCCTATTTGTTTGTTGTGCACAAGGGCTCTTTTCAACTTTCTTCCCATTTCCCAACTCTCTCTCTTCACCACCACTTTGATTATGGCTGACGATAAAAAACTGATTGACGCCTCTGGCTCTGACCAGAAGAAAGAAGACGATACCGCGACCGCAATTCTTCGTAGAAAGAAGAAGGATAATGGTATGTCTTGATCTATCTTTCATTATTACTTTACTAACATTTCAGCGCTCGTTGTCGATGACGCCACCAACGATGATAACTCCATCCTCGCTCTATCTCCTAACACAATGGAGAAGCTTCAACTCTTCCGAGGAGATGCTGCTCTTGTCAAGGGAAAGAAGCGAAAAGACACCGTTCTAATTGTCATTGCTGATGATGAACTTGAGGATGGCGTGGCACGAATTAACAGAGTTGTGCGAAACAACTTGAGAGTACGCCTCGGTGATGTTATCACCATCCATCCATGCCCTGACATCAAATACGCAAAAAGAATTTCTTGCTTGCCTATATCAGATACCATTGAAGGCCTCACAGGAGATTTGTTTGAAGTTTACCTCAAGCCCTACTTTGTCGAGGCTTACAGACCTGTCAGAAAGGGCGATCTGTTTACTGTTCGAGGAGGTATGCGACAGGTCGAGTTCAAAGTCGTTGAGGTAGATCCGTCTGAATACGCAATTGTTTCCCAAGACACGGTCATCCACTCCGATGGCGATCCAATTGACAGAGAAGAGGAGGATGCCAATCTGAATGATATTGGCTACGACGATATTGGTGGATGCCGCAAACAACTCGCGCAAGTTCGAGAACTTGTCGAGTTGCCCCTCAGACATCCCCAGCTATTCAAATCTATTGGTATTAAGCCACCAAAAGGTATTCTTATGTTTGGCCCCCCTGGTACCGGTAAAACTCAAATGGCCCGAGCAGTGGCAAATG
Organism: Geotrichum aggregatum; assembly: GCA_030564925.1. Classification (NCBI taxonomy): domain Eukaryota; kingdom Fungi; phylum Ascomycota; class Dipodascomycetes; order Dipodascales; family Dipodascaceae; genus Geotrichum; species Geotrichum aggregatum. The sequence continues at coordinate 4,223 of JAJMAH010000147.1, read as the reverse complement.
AGACTGGCGCCTTTTTCTTTTTGATTAACGGTCCCGAAATCATGTCTAAGATGGCTGGTGAGTCTGAAAGTAATCTGCGTAAGGCCTTTGAAGAGGCTGAGAAAAACGCCCCTGCCATTATCTTTATTGATGAAATTGATTCCATCGCTCCCAAGCGAGACAAAACCAACGGTGAGGTTGAGAGACGTGTCGTGTCTCAGCTGTTGACCCTTATGGATGGTATGAAGGCTCGTGCAAACGTTGTCGTCATTGCCGCCACTAACCGTCCCAACTCTATTGATCCCGCCCTGCGTCGTTTCGGCCGTTTCGATCGTGAGGTAGACATTGGTATTCCCGACCCTACTGGACGCCTGGAGATTCTACAGATCCACACAAAGAACATGAAGTTAGCAGATGACGTTGATCTCGAGAGCATTGCCTCCGAGACCCATGGCTATGTTGGTGCCGATATCGCCTCCCTATGTTCTGAGGCCGCTATGCAGCAAATCCGTGAAAAAATGGATCTCATAGATTTAGACGAGGAGACCATTGATGCAGAGATTCTAGACTCTCTTGGAGTGACCATGGAGAACTTTAGATTCGCTCTTGGCATTTCCAACCCGTCTGCTCTGCGTGAAACTGTTGTTCAAAGTGTCAACGTTACCTGGGACGATATCGGTGGACTCGAGAAGATCAAGGAAGAACTCAAGGAAACCGTTGAATACCCTGTCTTGCACCCCGAAATGTACACCAAGTTCGGCCTTTCGCCCTCCAAGGGAGTGTTGTTTTACGGACCTCCTGGTACTGGTAAAACCTTGCTTGCCAAGGCTGTTGCCACCGAGGTGTCCGCTAACTTCATTTCTGTCAAGGGACCTGAACTTCTTTCCATGTGGTTTGGTGAGTCCGAGTCCAATATTAGAGACATCTTTGACAAAGCTCGTGCAGCCGCACCATGTGTTGTCTTTTTAGACGAGTTGGATTCCATTGCCAAGGCTCGTGGTGGCGGTAGCGGTGGTGATGCTGGTGGTGCATCTGACCGTGTTGTTAACCAACTGCTTACCGAAATGGACGGTATGAACGCCAAGAAAAACGTGTTTGTTATTGGTGCCACGAACAGGCCTGATCAAATTGATCCTGCTCTACTACGTCCTGGTCGTCTCGATCAGCTCATCTATGTTCCTCTGCCCGATATTGCCGGCCGTCTGTCTATTCTTAAGGCCCAACTGCGTAAGACTCCTTTGGAGCCTGGTCTTTCGTTAGAAGAGATTGCCAAGTCTACCAGCGGCTTTTCTGGTGCCGATTTGTCTTACATTGTATCGCGTTCTGCTAAGTTCGCCATCAAGGAGAGCATTGAGGCCAGCATTCGTGCATCGAAGGAGGCCGAAGCTAATGGCACCGCTGATGTTGAGATGGAAGAGACCGAGGACCCTGTGCCATACATTACTCGCGAGCACTTTGAAGAGGCCATGAAAACGGCAAACCGCTCTGTCAGTGACAACGAGCTGCGCCGATATGAAGCTTACGCAGCGCAAATCAGTTCATCTCGAGGAAACGGTGAATTTAGATTCAGCGAAGGTTCTACTGGTGGAGCTGGCACCACTGGCGGGGCTGCGCTGGGTGATGATGGTGAAGATGATGATTTGTACAACTAGAAACGTTGAGCAGAGGGTCCAAATGCTTGAGCGCACTAGGCTAATGTTGAATATAGAACATACCCCGAGTAGCTTATAAAGATTGAAGATAAAATATTACTAGATCGTTAAAGGGGTGTTATAAAAGTGTGTGAGCTGCTGAAAATTCATTCAAGGTCTTAATTATTTTGCAGTATTTTACGTGTTATTATTTTCCCTATTCCGGCTTTCAAACATGGAATTATAATAACCAGCCCAGTACCATGATATGAGCAAATTTTTGAGCTCAGGTGCCACGTCTATTGAAAAAATGCAGTTAGTAGATAAATCAATAAATGAAGGGCAGTAAAGTGAAACTTACGAGGCATTGGTAAAGGACATTGCGGAAGTTGCGTAGGTAGCGCAGATGACGCAGATGAAGCTAAAGCTGTAGCCTGGTCTTTAGAATTTCTTCCTGTCGGTTTTGTTGGCTTACTGATTCTGGATGCTGAACCATTCAGCACTGTGGTAGATTTGGGCTTGAACTTGCTTGACTCAATTGTACCTGTTGGGTCCACTTCTTCTGTTTCGCCTTCTTCTTCGTCTTTGTCACTCTCATCGCGATCTTTCAGGTCAATGTCGACATCATTTTCAAAGTCTTTGTCATTGTCATTATCGTTGCTGATTGTCGTTGATGGCGCTTTTGGCGTAAGGCCAGACATTGATTGTAGCACTTGGCTCCGAAGTTGATCCTGAAGCTGGTTGTGGCTTTGGGGAGCTTGCATTTGCGCTTGCACTTGTGTTTGTGTGTTCCCGATCAGTTGAGTAGCCAGAGTGGTTGATTCTTGCTGGGCTGGCTGAGCAGGTGTGTGTTCATGAGGGACCTTAGAAGGCAATTGTCCTGTTTTTGCTTGTAGCTGGGGTTGATCTTGATTTTGTGCTTGATTTGGAGTCTGAGCCTGAGGTCTGTCGATAGAATGGTATTTCTGAGAAAAAGTGTGTTAGCTTGAGTATGATCACTTACCATGTCAAGAAAGCTCAAACATATATAACAGTATAGTGCGTTCGGATGAAAGTTGCTGCTGTCTTGCAATGAGAAGAATCGTATCTCAAGGTTTGGAATCAAAAAGTCGGCAGAAATCAAAAGCCAGCGCAAGAGGGACTTACTTCATACTCTTCAACGGCCGAATCCCAAGTCGATATCAAGGCACTGTCATCCCAAATTTCGTTGTCTCCGAGCGAGATGTCAATCTTCTCGTTTTGGGGTTGGTCATCTTCCTAGTTGATGAGGTGGAGTTGGTAAATATTGAAAAAAAAGCAGAAGGAAGGCCAAGTAGCTGAACGGAATAACAAGCGCAAGACAAACTTACATACGAGGACATGATTTTGTTAAGTTCAACAAGGTTCTATCAAAGAGCTTAAAAAGTTTTTGCTTGGGTGTGATGATGATGGAAACAGATCAGTGTACGGTGGTGAAGGTGGTACAGCGCAAGAACTTGTGGGATCTTGAATAATTTTTTTGGGCTGTCTCTACTATTTCGTTTGGGAAGACGCTGCCAAGTTGATAAATCACTTCATCGTCCTGGCTAAATGTAGAAACTACCCCAACTTTAATAACTATTTTTCTCTGAAGAAAAGGATTTCATTCTTTTGTCTGATTCACACCAATTAAGCTTGTTTGCTTAGAATATGCTCTAATGTAGCGATGCTGTCAGAATACTGATTTATACATCAGTTAAATGTCCGGGCTAATTATGGAGATCACCCTGTCGGTAGCAACTATTAGACGCATATAGAAGAAGACATGGTGCTTTGCTCGTCTGATACAGACTTGGTTTCTGGGCGAATTATTTCGCTTTTGCTTTTGCGTTCGTGTGTGGTGATGGTGTTGGAATCCTCCCTGCTTTGGCAAAGGCTTTACTTAAGCCTTTTATCACAGCGCTTCAGGAAAACCTGGCTGGGGAGCCAGGGGAAAACCTAAGCGAACTTCCCTCATAAGGTTTGACCATCACTGTCAACTAGGCACAGCAGGGATTTGAACTCAGGTTATGCCACTTCCATGGTGGCTCTACCAGTTGGGCTTTCCGCTGGCTGTGCCCTTGTGAATACTGATTCTGCTAAAATTTTTGATTACAATATGCGCCTTCCATCTCAGCCTTGTTCTCACCTATTAATCATAAAATTGAGCTTCGGTACCAATTCCCCTTAGAATATGTTTAAAGTAGTCCAATAGTAACAACGCTAGAGGCCTTTTCCCAAATGAATGAATGAATGAATGTATAGATTGAAATCACGGCTATGAAAGATTATGTAGAAACAAAAATGGTAAAAGCAAAATATAAACACAAAGTAAATAAGATCTCCCCAGGTCTGTATCAAATGCAGTCAAGACGTCTTCTTTCTTCCTTCATGGATGGCTTGAGCCAAAATTCGTTTTACCGTAAGTCAAAACCCGAATCACTCTTGAGAATTCCCCCTCCGAACAAGACAAGTCTAGTTAAAAGCGCCCGCGTTAAAAACAACCTCTTTTCTTGAGGTACCAAAAAGCCGCGAGAAGAAATGTTTCATTTTGAACGTTTAGAAATGCTGTTGGAGACTTGCGTCCCCTTCAACAGAGTAGTGTAGTTGGTGTGG
>JAJMAH010000146.1:0-50959 GCA_030564925.1 Geotrichum aggregatum | reverse complement strand
AGAAGAATGCTTGGAGCTGTAAGGACAACGCCTATCGCAGCCATGGAGATAGAAACCGCACTGCCTCCAATGGAAGAAAGGATGAGGTTCCTGGCAGCTACTAAGGTCATCAGGATTTTCTACGGGATAAGCAAAACCAACCCAATAAGACTGTTAATTGACACCAAACAAGCAAGCTCCCCCATCTCCCACATCAAGGACTGCTTGACAGAAGTGGAACTACTTGATGAAGAGCGGCTGCTACCTACTGTTGCAGCACCATGGTCAAACGAGGAAGAACTGAGAGAATCCCAAGCTAGCTGGATGCCTATTATGAAAAAAAGGAGCCACGCAAGAAACATTGAAAGGAAAAAAACTATTGGTTGATTGGCAGAAGAGATTTGATTCAGGTACGACGGGAGTATGGTACAGGTCGATTATCAAAAATCCAAAATGCTCCACCAAAATCACAAAGCTTCCAACGAAAGATATATTACACCACGAGCCTCGGAAAGTAATGAGCCTAGTCACAAAGCTCAGAACTGGCCATGGCTTGACTGGATAATGGTTTGAACGATTCGAATACGCCCGCGACACTTACGATTGTGAGTGTGGCGACCCAGAGACCATCGAACATATTCTCACGGCCTGCCCAATCAGGGAAGACCGCAGAGACATATTGCGACAAGTTTCACCAGCTCTAAATCTTTCAGAGCTGCTCGACAGCAAAGAAGGGCTCAAAGCCATTGTGACCTTCTTCGCTGCACGGGATGCCAATCCCACATCTACCTCACAACTCTGTTAAAGGAGATGCTAATCTTCAACAGCATTTCTAAACGTTCAAAATGAAACATTTCTTCTCGCGGCTTTTTGGTACCTCAAGAAAAGAGGTTGTTTTTAACGCGGGCGCTTTTAACTAGACTTGTCTGGTTCGGAGGGGGAATTCTCAAGAGTGATTCGGGTTTTGACTTACGGTAACATGAATTTTGGCATAAGCCATCCTTGAAGAATGAAATATAACGTCGTGAATGCATTTGATGCAGATCTGGGGAGAACTATTTACTCTTTGTCTATAAGTTGCTTTTACCATTTGTGTATCTACATAATCTTTCAAACCGCGAATTCAATCCATTCATTCATTCATTCATTATTTTGGGATTCAAGCTGAACTGGACCACTTTCGAAATGGCAGAAAACTAGTGACTGAAACTAACTTTGAAAAAAAGAAGAAAATGTTTTGACTTTCTTGTATGCAGACCTAGAAAGAACTAAAAAAATCAGCTGTCTGTATTTTTTTTCTTCTCATTTTTGTTACACATAAGGCAGGCAAGCTAAACTAGTCTGTATCAGTTGCTTGAAGTGGCCTCAATCTATTCAAACATTCATTTACTTCCTTGTCAGTCTCTTGTCCAATTAGTACCCTGTCAACAGCTATTTCTGTACTGTATTGCTTCCGCCTTTAATTGCACAGGCATCGCTCCTGGCAAAAAAGCAGGTCTTCTAGGGCTCTATTTCAGACAAGAGAGCAATGTGTTCTTTTTCTGGGACAGAAAGTTATTCCAGTTACTGTAGCCTACACATTTAGCCAAGCTTATCTCATCTTATTGACATTCCTGAGACTCTCTATAAAAGGGCACTTTTTAACCATAGATAAATGACGAGAAAAGACGACTTATGTCGAATGGTATGAATTGCCATACATTGCAATCAAAGATATGATTACCACCAACGAACCTGAAAAAGGACACTGGTTACTTATTGCGACAAATGCGGCAAGGCTCGTTGATTATGCGTTCTGCCTGGTCTAGGTCACATTCAACGTTGATGTTACATCTTAAAATGAATGGGTTTTCCTTGATGTGGCCGCATTTGTAGACGAAATGAACAAGAGTGCACATTTTGGTTTTTTTCCTTCTTTCCTTTCGAGCCCTAGACAGTCAAAAGGAACGTATAAGTCGGTATTGGTTGGTGTGAGATTGGCCTGGTTGCTAGTAGTTGTTATACACTGTAGGCATCAGAGCTGATATTAGTGATGATTGTAAGCCTTGGTTTTTTGGCTCAGCCTCAGCTTTCGAGTATGAATTACTTGAGTGTGGTTTAATCAGAAAGAGGCCCCAAAGAAAAAGCTCAGAAAATTAGTGAGATATTTATGATGCATGTCCGGCTTTTTTTTGTAGATGGTCCAGCACACCACCGGGCCGCTGTAAAGTGACCCGCAAGATCTATAGATGCAGTGATTATCAGCTACCTCAAAAATCTGCAATTTCAGAAGTTTTTATCGACTGCTTCAAAATTTTGATTTTTTACTAAAGAACGTATATGCGCAAGTACTCATACAGAGGCGTGCCCGATTTCTGTCCTCCAGATACAAGACTCTGATGCCACAACGTGGCTTTTTCTTCTTCTTTGCAGTTATAGTTCTCTATCTAATATGCGCCTAATCAGGAAAACTCCAGGCATTCAGGTACCAGGCACAAATTCAACGCCTAAACTCTTTATATCATCCTCCAAGCAATGAAGAAAACAAACTTGGACATTTGTGACATCTTGAACACAATCGCGCCCTGTGTTTCTAAAGATCATTCTCTTGGGGGGCTTTCCCCTCAACCAGAATATAAGAAATAACTTGGCTTTTAAAATATATATAGACTGGTATTCAAAAATGTTATATATGCAAATTCCTTCTCTTTACCATGAGAATGCTTCCTCGAAGTAATCAACTCGATGGTCCGCTTCTATCACATTTGTCACGATCGATTTACGAATGTAATCAATGAATGACGGCGGCCCACAGGATAATAATGCCATACTACCCTTTCCAGTAATCATGAATTTGGATACTTCCTCTTGAATCTTTGGCCGACCGTAGTAAATGAGATCCTCAAACTGGTTAAAAATTTGTTGGGAGCGAAGAGAACCATTTCCTCCGGGGGAAGAAGCAGCATGATTTCGGTTGTAGTCGAAATCTGGCGGAATGTATGCATTTAGTGGGACGGAACTCTGGTTTTTGTGAGTGTAAAACGACTTGTTTGTATCTTCTGTTTGCCTTGAGGATATTGAAGCGCTTGAAACTTTGATGTCTGATTTGAATTTAGAATCGACAGAGAGAGTTGTCAAGTTGACGTCGCTCGAATCCACCTCGTAGATTTGGCCCTTTTGTTCGGTTGTCGTACTGCCATCAGCTTCAGTCGGGCTGCTTGAACCAGGCTCATCGCTAGTGCGCACTTGCCGAGTAACATAAATCTGGATGCCTGTGTTTGGGTTTTCGGTCAGAGATAAGATTTCTTCTTCAAACCATTCTAATGGCGTCATGTCTTGAATTACCCAGAGGAAAATCACTTTCTGGCCTTCCTTGGCTAGCTTTTTCAAATAATAAGCATACGAGAAGGTTGCGGTCACTCCCATACCTCCAGCCAACAAGAAGACGGTCTCGTAATTTTCCACAGGTGCATGGATTCCATAGGGACCTTCGATCAGTACCGAAAAAACATCCGTTTTGCTGGGCCGATTTTTCAGCTTGTCGGCTATTTTCTTTGTGGCTCCGTTTTTGGCTTTGATTGCAAAGTGAATACAGTCATCTCCCTCAACCGGGCTTTTGTAAATGCTAAACGGGTGAGCTTGCCAAAAAAGATCTTTTGTCAATATACGAAGGTAACAGTATTGACCAGGTTTTATATCCCATCTCTTGCTGTAATCAACAGAGACTCGAAAAGTATCGTCAGGATATACAATAGCGTAGGCATCGTTTTTGAATCCCGAAACAATAATCCGAACAAAGCGCAGAAATCTATCAAGGGCGTGAATACCTATAGCAGCATAAGCCCATCCCATCCAGCCGAAGTCCCAGCAGTGCCTGGCAATACCCACAATAAAGATAATGTAAAAGCACTTGTGGGTAAATAAGAAAAACTCGTAAAACCTCGATCTGAATGAACTCATTGCAAATATAAACATGAGAACACTAGAGTATGCGGCAATGTTTCCGGCCCTCCAGTTAATAACGTCTTCCCATCTATAAGCAACTGTATGGCCGATAACTGCCAGCCAGGTAAAGCACACAGAATGAATCACAACTTGGATAACCATGACACGAGCGACCCAGCGATGGTAAACTTGAAATGTGTTATATGACCAGCCAGTTAGTTTGATCAAAACATTGTTGCGTCCCGCAAATAGAATCACTAAAGGAAGCTGGGTGAAAGAAATGATACCTGATCGGTTTCCGAGATATCTAAGATGCTGGTCCATCCTGTTGACTAAGAATGGGTTTGGCATAAAGACATCGTAGTGAATCACCAAGAACACCACGTTAAGTATAAAGTATCCAAGCAAAATTATTGACTGACCACGAGTAGGAGCAGACAAATAAAACCTGAAAAACAACTTCACGGGCCTGCTATGAAAGTCACTGATCATAGCTGGAAGTGTAAAATGCTTTCGAATTCCTCGGATAAGCTTGATGTTGGAGTGTAACAGCTCGGGATATAGCGTCAAGATCAAATTAGACAACCCACCCATAGTCAAAATGGCCATCCAGTATCCAATCATGATAATTCCAAATTCAGTGCCCATCTCATACTGTCGTTTAGCAGCATGGGCAGCTTTGTAGTGGTCATCGAATGACTTTTGCTGAGTTTCCACTGGAACGGTAAGGTGCTGACCCGCCTTCGTTAAGCTAGTTGCGTTTGCTACTTGAATGATATCTCGAGTTGCGTTGAAGTAAATCTTGTCTAGCTTTCCAAACGTGTATTCCACTTCGCCGTTATATTTGCAATTGTTTTGAACGTACTGGTAAGCGTCATTGATCTCCGGTTCATTTTCCATTCGGTCACGAACGCAATCCAGGACCGAACCAAGAAACGACTCGCTTCGACATAGGCAAGGAGTTTTGTTATCACATCCAAAGTCCCATTGCTGGGCTGTTAGCCAGCATGCCATTGCATGGCTGCTCCGGATTCCTACTTTCTGGCCATGACTCGTTCTGGCCAACCAGCAGAGGATTGTCACAAGAGATAGAATCCACTTTTTTTCTCTCATAATTAGGTATGTGTCGCTTTACATTGGCTAGATGTCTCTTCAGGCGCCATTATATAGATTCTCTACCCGTATACATTGACGCGGATAGATGTTGTTGAAATTAGTTTTATGCGAAATTTTAAAATGGCCTTATTTTCGTATTCGTCAAGTTTGGCAGTGCTAGGTAATTAGACATCATCCGTCTAGAGAATTACTGTTCATATGCTACTTATTCCTGGAAGAGCCTAACATCTAATGGCTATACGACGATTCCCTCTGGGCAATTCGAAAAAAATTGATATAGCATTGATTGACTGAAATGAAATGCAAATAATTACAAGGAAAAGCACGAGACAAAAAAAAAACTGCATCACAAAACAGAAACTGGTACTCAAACTTTACTCATGTGAGAAGGCACAGACCATTGTAGTGTAGAGTTGGTCACTCTCAAATTATGTCTTTGGATCGCCAAAGACTCTGGGCCTGACGGCCGTGGTGACTCGGGTAGAGAAAAACTCAAAGAAGTCCCCAAGGAAGATTGTGCCACACTACCATCTGGTTTCTGCGGAGGAGGTGAAATTGGAGGAGCGCAAGTTTCAGCTTGAGTCAAAAATGGCAGAGGCTGGCTTTTCAGATGCAGTAAGTCGTTGGAGAAGTTTGTTTGAGGAGAGTTCATCGTCCAAGACGGTGCACGGAATTGCATATGTTTCTTCACAACGACAAAAGAGCTAGGAGTTTCATGCGCACAAAAGCGGCTATCGATAGGCCAGTTGACAGCTGCAAAAGTAAGAGATGGCCAAGCATATTTAGAGGATATGGAGCAGTGAGATAAATTTGCAGGCTCCGTACCGCTAAGGTTATTTATATCATGCAAAGCGGCATCCATGATCTCTGCGAGCACGCCAGTTTCATTTTCCATAAACAGTTTATAGCCAAACGAAATTTGGCGTTCCTTGCGAGCATGCGATGCAAGACCCAGTGTTTTCTCCGGTTTGGTAGGAACAGCGGCAGTGACAGCTCTGTTCAAAACAGTATCAATAGAAGTGTTTTTTTTGCGCCTAGACTTTTTACTTACAAGCTTAAAACCTTTGTCGTCCAAGGGTATGTCAGGTATCTTAATTTCAGCCTTGTTCAAATCAGTTGATAGGGCTGCTGTAGACCCGTCAAAAGTTTGCTTATTTGGCCCAGCCTTGGATTGACGTCGTTTTTTTGTAACTTTGGTAAAAGTTTCCAGTTCCTCAAAAGCTTCGTGTATAGGAGAGGCATCGGCGAGATGACTTAAGCTTGGGGTAGAGCTACCAGAAGCTACACTCCTATTGCGCTTGTGCTGAATACTTTGTTCTTTCAATGCAGATGATAGAGATTCTGATTTACCCGACTTGTGACCTGCCTTCTTTGCGCCTTTTCGCGGGGACTTAGGAGCTTGAGAAGTATTGCCGGAGTGATTCAAGTGGTTTATGGGACCGGATTTGTGGTGGGATAGCTTATTCTCAGTGGCATAAGCGTTGGTGCTCACCTCGGTTAGAGCATTCTTGTTGACAGACATAGAGTTTGAAAGTGAAGCTGCTGCAGAAGAAGCGGGTACGGTAGACGACAGTAGAGGCTTGACAGAAGTGACCGGGTTGTCAGTTGAAAAACCTTGAGAGGAACAGTGATCTGATCCATATGGGTTATTTGTTTTATCGGAAGCAAGCATGAAACGTGATAATGGATTACTGGAACCCTTGTTTTGAACGTCATTGTAAAATGGTTGATTGAAGTTTGCAGAGTTGGCTCTGGAAGACCACTGATCAGAACTGGCGTTGGAAGAAAGCTCTGGGAACTCCAGGCATGTTTCCAGCTCGTCATCGTTGAAATAAAAAGAGGTGGAAGATGCTTTTGCAAAAAAGTATTTCCAAGGGTACAGATCGCTAGCCCTCAGTGAGCATTTGCTGAAATCAAACAAGGAGGATGCGAAAACATGGTGAGCCAACAAAGCTTTCATGTCACAAAGCACGTAGAAAATTAGAGCAAAGATATTCTGGAAACACGATACGAGAGGGAGCAAAAAGAGTTGATAAAGGTTAATAGCGAACCATTGAATGGGCGAAGGCAGAGGCGAAGGCGAATAGCTGTGTCTTTTACGTTTTGTAATAATCATACTGATTCATCAAAGTGGCTCGGATAGATGCTGAGCCACTGGGCTACTAAGCTGCTGTTGATAATCTGAAGTCAAACAGGCTCGATTTGTTTGATTGAAGAGCGATGAAAACAAAGCTCTCGTAGTTCAGTACTAAGTAGAGCAGAGTAAGCAAGGTAAGAGGTCCAGCAAAGATTCAGAGGTTCAAAGACTGAAAGGCCTATATGAAGCAAAAATAAGGGAAGAAGAAGGGTTCAAATAAGCAAAAGAAGTTAAAGTAGAATAAGAAACAATAGCGGAAGAGAAAGCAAAATAGTTTGTAACAATAAAGAAATAAAAAGCTTAGATCACGCAAAATATGCTTAAATGAAAAGTGCTACCACCCACTTGCGACCTTTCCGAACAAGTTCAAGAGAGAGTCTTTAAGAGATCTCGAGAGTCTAGAGACCGTTCGAACTATATCGTGCCTGGAACCTTTGATGAAGTCTACGTACTCTATGCCTAACTGATATTTACAACGTCTGTTTCTGTAGTTTTTCTCAAGTGCAAAAAGCTTGAGGAAGCGCCGAATATGCAAGTTTTGTGCGCGTGCAGCACAAAAATAAACAAATAAAATTTTACAAGAACATTTTATTACCGTAAACTGCTATACGCTACTACGGGCTCTCAGGCCCACAGATCCACAGGCCGCAGGTTTCCAGATCCACAGGTTCATACGTCCACGAAAGCTTCAAGTAGAATTCTGCTTGCTAGAACAAACAGAAAACATAGCCATGCTGTATACGCTGCTCAGCTAGAATCACTAGGTCTACAAATCTCTGGCTAGTGGTGCAGAAGTAGTCGCCGTATGGATGGTATAAACATTCCAAAGCCCCACGCAAAGCCTTTGTTTACTTTCGCCAAACTCAATTTCAACAAGCTCAGCGGCTCGAGCAGAATGAGAAAGAGGAAATACGGCGAAAGGGAAAGAACGGTTTAGCAGCAGGCAGTGGCCGTGCACCGTTGATTGCTGGTATACTAGTCTATCGTGTTACATGGTAATGGCAGTTTAAGAGTAGCAGGCTGGTTTAGTTAGTCAAGACCAGTTTAGTCTGCTTCTGATCATATGCTCAAAAGAAACATGCCTACTTATTGAATGACGATAAGAGTCTCTTTCCACTAGCGTTAACGTGGGCTTGAGGAAGACTTGATTTGTTTCGATCCATGATCAGTCTGTATCATTTCTTCTCAGTAACCATAGATGTCGCCCACAGATCTAAATAAAGTCTATTCAGTGCTCTGTTCCGATTGGTTTGATCTCCCATCATCCGGGCATCGTTAACCCTAACTGTAGCAGTCCGGCTACTCCCATCTAACTTCACGGTAGACAAAGTGCTTGAGATCAATATGAGACCAATCTCCAACACCACGCATTTGACAGATGGGTGACATTAAAAGCACATAAATATTATCTTGAGATCATCAGACATTTTGTCTATAATGCAGCTGGTATAAACAAAAATTTGAAACCTGCTCGCACGTCTATATGGCTATGGCTTTGGGAACATCTCTATTTAGTAGGCTTCTTCCAAAAGTACTGCTTATGGGTTTTGCGACAAGCTCTTAATCCACTACCACGGCCACGAAGCTGCTCGACCAATGCTTTCCTATCCAGATCGCTATCCTTCTCAGCTACATAGTAATATTCCTCCTCGAGCGGTTTTCCTGCTGCATCTTTCCCCTGTCTGTATATAACGCCTACGCAAGGAATTGTTTTGCCATCTCGAAGCAAGTGCCGCAGAACCCGTTTGGGTATCGGGTCAAGAACAGGGCTTGATGACTTTAGTGTGGATAGTGGCGTGGAACTGAGTCGCGAAAAGGCCAAATGGTTGCAAATAAGGTTACTAAGGTGAGGAATGTCCAGCTTCGTTATTTCGGTGTCTAGCTGGGCAGGTGAGGAGATACTAATACTCGTGCTCGTAGTGGTACCTTTGATGGGCTCTTCAATTTTATTGTTGGGGTTTGAGAGTTTCGTGGTTTCAACGGCCGCAGGAACATGGAGCATGGGATCCGGGGTTGTGTTATGGGGAGGAGAGTTGACGACATCAGGTTTGATTGGTGTGTCTTTTGCTCTCGGAGAGTCGAGAGGACCATCTACCGCAACTCGCTTTGACTCAGGTTCCTTGGATTCTAGCAAGGCAACAGTGCTTGTACGTTTTTTCAAACACAGACGAGCCTCAGCATTTGGGCTCATAAGGTTTGCTTTCTTGAAGGGAAATGTCGAAACCTGCTTTTTGGGAAATGACGCAGGTTTTGTGATCTTTGAAAAAGAGGATTTTTTGATTTCACGTTCATTGCTGGATATCTCAAAATTTCGATAGCGAGGGACTGAATTTTTGGCCTCTTCAAGAAGAGAAACAGCGCTCTTGGAATCTGCTGGTAAAGAAACTGAAAGCGCAGATAAAAGAGGATGAGAGGCAGTGCGTTTATGGGCGGATTTTTGAGGAGTGGGAAGCTTTGCTCTAAGTGGATGAGACGCTGTGCGTTTAAGCTCGGTTGATTGAAGAGAAGAACGCTTGGTCTCAAGAGCATGAGAAGCAGTGTGTTTGTGGTTCAGTGCATGAGGAGTAGGAAGCCTAGCACCTGTAGGGTGTGAATTAAGATGCTTTGTGTTAATGGATTTAGATGGGGGCGCAACTGTTTGAGTATGGATTTCTCGTGTACTAAGCTTCGAGACAGAAGCAGTTGGTTCATGGTTTTGATTCTGCGAGGTCTCGCCAGTTTCCTGTGATTTCCTAGAAAGACCTGATGTCACAGGCAAAACAGAAGACTTTTTCATATTGCTCTGAAGGGCCTCGCTAGAAATCGCCTCTAAAGGTTTTCGCTCACTAGCTTTGACTGAGTTAAGTTGGTCAATGTCATCCACAACTAGGACTTTAGCTATTTCGCCCCGTACGTCAATGCAAATGCCTTCAACGTAGTTCACCTCTATCTGCTGGCCCTTGGGTAAAATATAATCTGTTTGGCCATTTGAAATAGTCTCGAGGGCTGTAGGACGTTCATATTTCTCGCGCCCATCTTCTCTGTTTTCCATACTAGAAGTACTGCTTTTCAGAGTAACAAACTCGGGTACTATGATTCTGCATCCGTTCCAACCAACACAGGTGAATGCTATTCGATTGACAGCTGGAATATAGGCCGCGCAAACATGTACGCGCGAGACAAGCTTGTTTTTACTCGATAGAGCAAAGTCGCATGACTGCGAGGATCGACCAATGGTGACTTCTTGTCCAGATTTGGGAATGCGGATTGTGGGCGTACCAGACACAGAAATTTCAGCCTTGAGAGAAGCATCTTCAGATATAATTTTGAACGTTGCATGTGACTCTCTTGAAATTAAGCTTTCCCCAGTCTTGACGCACATATCTTCAGGCGACGCGTCACGATGGAATACCTGTCCTTGATTTTCATTTTTGACTTCCTCGTCGGATTGATAAGATTCACACGGTGGGGGAGATGACTGCAGCCCCAATGACGACGAAGGAGCAGGTGTGGGGTAAATATTATCATCTACGTAGAAAACCGCGTTAGGTGCGGCACGTCTCTTGCCGTTGTAACTTTCAGCAATATGAGAAGGATACCCTGGAGGGGACGACGGCAAATCTCTATAAACAGGTCCATTACTGCGCGCGGAGGTATGCCTTGAATTTGAACGGGTCTGTTCAACTTTGCTGAGAGACGCGTTGAGCTGATCAGTCCATGCTCTATCGTCCTGAGGAGTGCCACCAGGTGATGCTGGTACAAAAGCAGGTAAGAGGCCTGGAGAACTGGACTTTTGCTTGCTCGGATCCCACACAGGTAATTCTGGCAAAGTAGGAGACAGTCTAGGCGGCGAAGACGGAGGGAATGAAATAGGAGAATCCATGAGTACCAAACACTAGCGCGTTTCGCTTTTTTGAAATGAGAAAAGAGTTTCGAAGGCGACAGACAACTGTAACGGACGTTAGACGAAAAAAGGGTCTTGCTCAATGGTGTAATTGATGTGACGAACCCAACAAACAAAAAGGCAATAAAGAAAGAAGCAATGAGCTGAAAATAAAAAACGATTTGAAGAAGAGAGAAGAGCTTATATATTTATATATATCACGAAAACGTTTATTTGATTTTTGGAAGTCGCGAATTGTTCCAATATTCAAGACGCGACGACGCGAATGATTGAAAATGCGCGAAGATTAATTCCCAAAACGATCAACGCGTGTATAACACGGTCACTGCTTTAAGAATTTACTTTTGGTAAGTTAGGGCAGTCTTGTGACTACCTTCCTATATTGTGTGGCCGTGCTCATTTATACAGAAATAAGTTTATAGAATAGTGAAGCATTAATAGTAAAGTCTAGACTCAAAAATACGCACATAAAAAGTCTTTTTTTACTAGTCTCAACCCTTACCCATAGGCATTGTCGCCCAGTGCGGGTCGTGCGTCTAGGTTTGTCAAAAATCTTTTTTTTTTCTCCATACACGAACGTTGTTACTAGTATCACCACCCGTCTCCGACAACATTTCACGGCATATAAAAGATGACTAGTAAGTGTGAACCCCTATTTGGACGAATCTCATGAGCCCATGTCGAGAGACCCAAGCATGATTACATGATTGCACGATACCAAAACGCACGACTATGGAAGATGGAAGAGTTCTGGAGTAGTTCAAGAAGGTGCGACAATGACTTGATGTGATATCATGGACGCTTGAAGGCGCTAAATTCTTGTCTGTACGACCTTTAACAAGATGGAATCTTTTTAAGTTCGATCATAGACTGCATCCCTTAACGACTTAACAAATTTTTCGACCCTCTTTTCTCTCGAACTCTTTGATAACATTGCGTTTTGATTGTACAACTTTGGTCTCTCTAAATCTGGCAAATATTTGTGCTTGGGTGCTCAGACCTCAGCTTGATGCGACTTGATTCAAGCATTGTAATATACTAACACTATTTCCAGAGGGTACCTCCAGTTTTGGTAAACGTCATAACAAGACGCACGTTCTGTGCAAGAGATGCGGTCGTCGCTCTTTCCACGTTCAGAAGCACACCTGCTCTGCTTGTGGATACCCTGCCGCTAAGACCCGATCCTGTAAGTCAACCTCCACTAGCTTGCTATTTTGAAGGTTTGCTTGCTGTTTAGGTATTATTTGCTAACTTGAATTCAGACAACTGGGGTGAGAAGGCCAAGAGAAGACACACTACCGGTACCGGTCGCCAGAGATACCTCAAGACTGTTAGCACCAAGTTCAAGAATGGTCTCTCTGCCTAAGCTTAAGCTTATCAATAATATGTCATCTATTTATGTATATTAGTTTTGTGTGTTTTTATCTGATGGTAACTTTGCTTGTAACAAATTCGAATAAAGGTACTCTCAAAGAGACGCTCAAAAAAACCAAAAAAAGTGATTATGATTCTATATTTTTATATCGACATGGAAGCAAACAAGTCTTCAGCCTCGTCGAGCGTTACTGAATTCTCCAGTAAATCGCGTGCCTTTTGAGTAACACTTAGATCAAAAAAAACCCCAGACGGTTTTGGGTCTTCGTAACTAGTCCCCTGTAAAGGGGGTGACTGATGTTGATTCGTATTTTCTTTCTGCCGCTGAGGCTGTGACGACGACGACGGCGGTTCATAATCAAGCATCTCATGCACATTTCCTGCTACTGAAAATGTTACAGGCGGTTCACTAAAATGTATCCTGGCTAGTGCCACGATATGTTCATGGGGAGTGCTTCCAGGAAGTTTTGCAATATACGTGAGCGAGTCTGGTTGAAGTGCCCACATTGCATGCAACAGATTGACACAGTCGCTTATTAGGGCCACGCTGTCTTTCAAAGATACAGCACCAGAAAATGGAATGCTATCATAAACAGAGTCGAGCTCATATGAAAGGCAGTGGATGATAGATGCCAGTACAGGACCGTGTCGGACCAAGATACGAGGGTCACGTCGTGACAGGATCATGATGAACGCTCTAATAACGCAGCGACGCAGAAAAACAGCCTGGCTTCGATGCAATTCTTCAAGCCGGGCTGTTGTGGCAGCTTCATTTTTGAACCAGCTGGAATATATGCTGAATGAAGAGTTCCACCAATTCTTGTCTGAGCTTGCGTTTTGGAAATAGGAAAACGGAATGTACTGAAATGCCACAGAGTTGTCAATGCTACTAAAAACACTCAGCGGACTCGGATTGGTAGGTTGTGTTAGTAGGCTTGCTAAGGCTTCAAGCAAGTCATCCTCTTGTTTTGCTTGAACTTGTGCAAGCTGCTGCTTAGAGGTTCCAGCGTCAATATCAGACGACGTTGCTACCACGTTGCGATTCACTGATCCCATGGAATCATGCGTAATAGATGTTATGAAGAAACTAACCGTCTTGATAAGAATGTTTGTAGGAGTAGAAGGTGAAAGCAATTGCAGCAGCGTGCTATGCTGGATTTCTTCCCACACATAAGTGGAGGCGGATATATTTACCGCGGAGCACCCAATGTAATTCAATATGTCTAATGAATACAGAAGAGAATAGGACCTATAAACGGCTGGGAGTGATATTGAGTGGCCTTTATTGCCCTGCGACTCGCTTGCGTCTTTGCAACACAAAGCAAGGTTTTCGTTAATGAATGCGTTGAGAGTTCGAACACACTTGGTCTTGCATACCACCACCTCTGGGGCAAAATCAGTAGCTTGGTAAATGAGAAGAAGCAACACCGGAATTGCCTGTATTATGGAAGGTTCTTTTTTTGCTTGGTCAAAACAATTTTCCAAAACAGCAACGCACTTTTGAGAAAACATGTCCACAACAATATCTGGGGTTTCTGCATCGGTATCCTCGTGAAGCAAATAAGCCTTTAACACGCTTGATATTGGCCTGGAAGTCTCCATATCTCTAAGATGAACTCTAAACTTACTCAAGTATTCAAAACTTGGTTCTGATGTTCCGGCGATATTGTGACACAACATCAAGTCCACAAATTCCAGTATAGCTTGCTTGTTTCCTGCTGCAGACCAGCCTCTTATCATGCCAGACCTCAGTTCTTCCATTGCAATATTCATATCCTCATTATTCAAATTTTCCAGAGTTTCATGTGAAGACGATATCGGAGGAAATCGAATCGAGGATCTTTCAGACGAACTTTCAATAGGCAATATGTGTGTCTGACGATTGGGTCTTGGTGGCGTCTTTTGCAAAGGGTGCGTATTCAAACGAGGCCTTTTTGTTGGTGATTGAGGCGGCATCGAAAAGCCATCCATGAAAGACTCCTGAATAGTGGGCCTTGTTCGTTTCTTTGGCGAGGAAATATTGGCAATACTAACATCGGGAGATTCCGACCTACCGCTTTTTTCAACCGAAACTGCTCCTTTAGTAGCGTTGGCGGAAGCAGCAGCACTTTCTGCCTGAGCTTTTTGCAATTTTTTTTCCAAAGCGATATTACTATTTCGAAGGGCCAAGAGATCATTTTGAAAAAAAGCTTTTTCGGACCGTAGAGTTTCAAGATCAGACTTCAATCGGTCCAGCTCGTGTTCATATTCTAGCTTTTCAACGTTCTGACTTTGCCGCACATCTCGGAGCTGCGTCGAATGCACCTGCGACGATTTTGACATGTTGGATCGCAAAATGGCAGCCTCTCCACGGAACAGGTCGCGGTGAGTTTCGGCCTCAGCCAGCTGTTGGCGCAGGGCAATTATCTCATTTTCGGTTTTGGAAAGCTCTGCAGTTGAAGCATTGCTCGATTGATTGTTAGACAGAGATTGCCTTGAAAGGTCTTGCCTGGCGTCAACAAAATGAGGTTTCTCAGGCTTTTCTATACTTCCAGAGTCGGCATCGACGAAATCATCGCCCAGTTCAGCAAGCAGGTCTGAGTCTGATAGGTCTCCAAAATCATCGCCTGACTCCATTTGTGCAAATTACATTCACGCAGCTGTGGACATTAAGATCTTCTGAAAGCTCTTTCTGCCGCAATGATGAGAGTTTGCCCCTAACTTTCGATAGTTTGGACGAGACTTTACCAATTTTGGAGTGAGCGTTGATTCACAAGTTGATTTCAGTGGAGAATTATTATTTGTGTGTGATAGATCTGGGTTGGGGTACTTATATATGTTGAATTTAGTTTTTTACGTCGGGGCACAAAGAAAAAGGCGAGTGCACGGCTTTGCAGTTTGCCAGTCTTCGTAGCTATACAGGAACGTTGGCCGGCATGCCATAGCTACTACATAAATTGTGTATTTTGAACAAGCATATAGTTATGGGAATTTAATGAGCTTCGGTAGAAGCTAAAAGGGCCAAGCGTTGAGGCGACATATAGGCCCGGCATTTTGATTATTTTTCATGCCCCAACCCTTTTCACCTGAAAGGAAAAAAATTTCAAGAGCCTAGAAAATACATTTTAAATTGTTGAATCAATATTAACCACCATCTCCACAGGTATTCGACAACTGTTTCTCTCTTTTTTTTGACTCTAAAGCCTCTCTAATATACACCAAAATATGAGCACTTCTCAGAATAACGTGGATCCCTCGAAGGAGCGAACTTCATACATTGGAAAGATCAAGAACGAGGCACCTTCTCTCGTTCCTCAAGCACCAAAAACGCTTAGTTCTCATGACAAAGATACGCAGAGACTGATTGTAGTTCTTTCAAACGCATGTCTGGAAACACATAAGGTCAACACTCACGGCGTTGACCGTTACGTTTTGCTTAACTGCGACGACCATCAGGGCCTGTTGAAGAAGACGAAAAGAGATATCGCAGATGCTCGACCAGACATTACACACCAGTGTCTACTTACACTGCTGGACTCTCCCATCAATAAGGCCGGCAAGCTGCAAGTCTACATCCAGACTACCCGAGGAGTTCTTATTGAAATCAACCCTACAGTTAGAATTCCACGTACTTTCAAGCGTTTCTCTGGGCTTATGGTTCAGCTGTTGCACAAGCTCTCAATCAAATCGGTCAACTCTGAAGAGCGGCTGCTCAAGGTTATTAAGAACCCAATTACAGACCATCTGCCTACAAAATGCCGCAAAGTGACTTTGAGTTTTGATGCTCCTGTTCAAAGAGTTCAGGATTACGCTGAGAAGCTTGATCCAAATGAGAGCATATGTGTGTTTGTTGGAGCAATGGCTAGAGGTAGAGATAATTTTGCAGACGAGTTTGTTGATGAGAAGATTGGTGTATCAAACTACTCGCTATCCGCGTCTGTAGCCTGCAGCAAGTTCTGCCATGGCTGTGAGGATGCGTGGGGTATCTTATAGAGTGTCGGATGGGTACTTTGGACTTTTATTTTTTTTGAGTCTACTGAATGATGAGAGCCAGATCTAGATATACCTGGAATCATTAGGTCTAATAAAAGCAGATCCTTGAAGAGAAGCATAGCAACTGTAAAATATTGTGTATTCGTTTTATTTGAATATTAGATGAAGAATAACATTTATCGATAGGCGGAATCGGCATCAAGTCCAAACTGGATCTCTTGTTCCCACTTGTCACCGTTAGACAGCAGCTTTTCCTTGTTGTAAAGAAGCTCTTCTCTTGTCTCCGTAGAGTACTCAACATTAGGAGTCTCGACAATAGCATCAACAGGGCAAGACTCCTGGCAGTATCCACAGTAAATACATTTGGTCATGTCAATATCGTACTTGGTAGTGCGTCTAGAACCATCGACACGTTCCTCAGCTTCGATAGTAATGGCCATAGCGGGACAGACAGCTTCGCACAATTTACATGCGATACATCGCTCTTCGCCAGAGGGATAGCGACGAAGGGCGTGCTCGCCACGAAATCGAGGAGAAATCGGGCCTTTCTCGAAGGGATAGTAAATTGTGTAGGGTGAGCGAAAGTATTGCTCCAGAACAATGTACATGCCACGGAACATTTCAGCTAGCAAAAAGAACTTGGTAGCCTTGTCCAAAGCAGTTTCGTGAGACTCCTCCCAAGTAGGAGGACGGTGCAAACGGAACCCAGAGGGGGGAACACCTTCGGCAGTGCCCGTCGGGTAAGAAGTCAAAGCATTAGCTTGGACGGGAGAGGTGGGCGTAGGGGATCGAAGCAAAGAAGCAGTCGAGAAAGGCATCGTCGAAGTGATACCTACCCGCCGAGGGGTGGCCATAGAGTGCTTCAGCAGTTGTCTAAGCATTGTGGTTGGCCGAAGAGGAGTCTAAATAAATAGAATGCAAGAAGTAATTGGAGGTTGGATAGTTGCTGGACAACGTTGTTATTCCAGATTTGTTATGCTCGTTCAATGATTGGCCCAATGGCGGTGGTGAACTTTGGACGTCTGAGAAGGCGTGAGAGCCGTGATTTATCAAAGAGCTATTGTTCGAAAGAAACAAGCAGAATGGAACCCAAGATACCTCAGAAGAAAGTGGATAGAATCTGACGAAATGAATTACCGAGATCGAATCAATTGGAGTATGGCGGAGAGAAAGAAAATTTCTACCAAGAGCAGAAACTGGTTTCGTTTGATTGTGATTGGTTGGACCCATTAGCTAAGTACTAGTCCATGGATGAGTAATGAAAGGCACCGGGTAACTAACTTTTATCTTTTTATCTTCATATTATGTAAAAAGTCAAAGCAAAAAACCCAATTAAGATCAGTTAAAATCCCAATCTGTTTGAACATCCAGGACGTGATCACCTTGACTTGTGTAGGCACATGTGTGAGGACTTAAGGAAAAAGTACATGGCCATATAGTTCCACCGAGCGAATGATAAAAACATGTCATAAATAGTCTGTAGAATGTATGCTATACTTTATATGCAAGAACATGTTACTCTTCGTCCTCAGAGTCGGACTCCTCGTAGTCTACAGGAGCCAGGCCCGGCGTCAGGCCAGGCCATGACTTGGGCGCGCTAGAAGCACTTCCAAGTGTGACCTGGTTGTCCAGCCAGCCAGGTTTACTAGACGCATACCAGCTTTCTGGCTTCTTTTGTGCAACCAGCTTTTTCCGCTCGATTTTCTGCTGAAGGATCTATGTTGAAGTGTTAGATGTTATGTTTATTGTATTTGCGTCAGTACAAGTATCAGAAATGACGCCTGTGGACAACGTACCTTGGCTTTTAGCTCGTCAATCGCTTCTGATGTATCCCAAGACGAGACTGCAGCTGCCACGCGTTTACGGTCAATCAGTTGTGAGCGTTTGTGGTCGTCGGGGTTGAGCTGAGATTCTATATCGATTTTGCGCTTCTCAGCAAGTTTTTTTGCTCTTTGTGAAGCAGCAGTTCTGCGGTGACGCTTTGAGACTTTAGAGGACGAAGACGAGGTTGAAGACGATGTGATTGTGACGGAATCAGGACCCAGATTCCTGCTGAGAAGTCGTTCTACTGAGCTGAGTGCAATCTTTCTGCCGGTGTTTTTGTTCGTACTCATTGTATATTAGTATGTGTGTGTATGGTCTACGGGCGTGTGAAGAAAGATGAAGAAAGACGAAGAGCAAAAAGAACTTGATGAGCTTCTTAGGAACTTTTCAAAAGCGATCCAGCTTCACTTCCAACATCGTTTTATTTTCTCGTGAAAAATCTTTTTTTCCGCCCAGCAGTTGGGAGTTGGGTTGGGGTTTGAGAGCATGGAAACTTTTTTCTTCTTTTCAGCTGTATTGATCAATGGTTGATGATATCTGATTTCTACACGCAGAAAAAACTAAAAGAGCTACACACAAAATGCCAAAGCCCAAAGACTTGTCTCTTAATGAGAAGGACTTTGTTCAAAGACTTTTACATGAAACGGGCACACGCATAGATGGCAGAGAGTTTGATGAGTTCCGCAATGTTGAAATCAAATTTAGCACAACCAGCCAGGGTTATGTTGAGGTCGTCCTTGGAGGCACAAAGCTGGTAGTGAAGATATCTGCCGAGGTCACAAAACCGTATGAAGAACGACCCGTAGAGGGTATATTTCTGATCACCACTGATATTGGTGCCATGGCTTCCTCTTTATTTGACAATTACAGACAGTCTGACGATGAAGTCCTCCTGACTCGACTAATTGAAAAAGCCATTCGCAGATCCAACGCGCTAGATCTTGAGAGTCTCTGTATAGTTGCTGGCAAGTCGTGCTGGATGATTAGAGCTGACGTTCATTACCTGAACTATGATGGAGGCTTGATTGACGCTACTTGCCTGGGAGTAATTGCCGGATTGTTACACTTTAGAAAGCCAGATACGTCTATTGAAGGCGACAAGACCATCATACATTCTTTCGAAGACCGCCCACCTGTACCTTTATCTATTCTTCATATTCCCATTTCCGTGACGTTTTCATTTTTTAAGCCGCCTCCTCCAGCCGCGAAATCCAATACAACATCAACTGCTGCTACGAACACCTCTGGTGAACCCGCAGACGCAGATGCAGACACCGAAATGATTGAGACTGTTGCATCTTCTGACGACATTGTGCTGGTAGACGCTACCGCCCGAGAAGAAGCGTTAAGGCATGGCGAGATGACCATCACCATTAACAAAAACAGAGAAATCTGCCAAATCTCAAAGTCAGGAGGCCATTCCATCGAGGCATATGTCCTCATGAACTGCGCAAATAGAGCGTACACTCTCGCATGTGATTTGACTGACCTGGTTCTAGCAAAATTGAAAGAGGCTGATGCTATTCGGAATCTGGGAAATAAAGGATTAGAACTCAGTGCAGAGAATGACCGCTAATGTAATATATTTGTTTTTTATGGCTACTCACACTTTTGCTATTATCTATTATTATTATTATTATTATTGTCATTATGATTATTGTCATTATGATTATCTCAAGACCTTGATCATAAATGATCCTTTACGAACGCTATCGTAATTTTTCGAATCCTTCTGAAAATAGATCGTAGCTTTTCCACGTTGAAAAAATCCTTACTATTTGTACATGACAAACATAATTTCAGAAGCGGCTATGCTCAATTGAAAAGAATTGAAGTGTACGCTAGTCATCAGAAGCTCACATTAAAATCTAAGAATGTTATTTGCTAATGAAATCATGAGCGTATGACAATGGACGATATATAGGGGCATTATTAGGACTCATACAAAGCCTATTTAAATTGTTCATGTAGATATGAAATGAAAAGTGAGTATCGTTTCTAATATTTTTATTTTCAGTAATAATAGTAATACAAAATAAAGTCTAATTCAGAATATTCCCTAGCGCTCAACTCTGAAGGACGCTTGTGGATTTAATCCTCTTGGCATCTGCGTTGCAAAGGTACAGCGAGCTTCGATAAAACAAAACTCTGGAACTGCTCAGTGTAGCAGAAGATACGGGAGATTTTTCTGGGGAAATTGGAAACAGCTGTGCAAAATTTGCTGCGTGTGTCTTGCCACGATTGGCTGTGGTGAATTTAGTGTTCAAGTCCTCTTGACCCTTTTCGCAAATCTTGCGCTTTGACACCGAGAAAGACGAGAAAGCTGAGCATGATGAGTGTGTCGCTGATAAATCGGTAGTACAACTGGTTGCTGCAGATGATGACCTTTCTGCACCGGTGGTACCGGCGTCTGAATTTGGTGTAAGAGATGGAGTAATGACTGAGGGTGCATGCCGACCAGCAGCTGAACCAACCTTCTTGCGATTAACTCCATATGTTCCTCGCGATGTAACAATTGAGATGGTAGGCGTCTTCACGCTTTCAATGTGCACATACGTAACGGAGGAATGGGCACTGGTTGGGAATTTGTCAAAGCTTGCTCTGGGAGTGTTTTGTGCCATGAGAGCGCTGGATACATGATGAGGCTGAGGATGAGCGACGACAACAGTTTCCTCAGGCTGCTTGACAACCTTGAACCAGGGAAAGTCACTTCCACTCTTGGTAAGCGTTTGGCATTTAATGACCTTTTCTCTAAGGCTGGAAATGCTGATGCGGCGATATGGGTCGGGATGGAACACATGGGCCATGATTCTATTAAGCTCGTCTGAGACTGGAAGGATACCCTTAAGAGTGTTGTAGTTGAAAGCGTAGTCATGGTAGGCAGAATCATCAACCATAGAAGCCTTTTTCCAGGGATTGCGGCCAAAGATCAGGTTCAAGAAAATAATTCCTAGAGCCCAGACATCACCAGATGTTCGTGGGTATCCCTTGCTTTGGAGTGGTACTTTGTTGGCCTGCTTGCCTTGCTGAGTAGCATGGACAGTTTCTGACTGGCGACGCTCTAGGTGTCTTCTAGTCTGGCTCGATGGAGTCTTTCTGTAGATGGTGTTGTCAGCAATGGTCTCAGGAGCCATGTAGTAAGATGAGCCTCGTCCAAACACGGAGCATAGAGGGGACTGGCTCGCCAGGCCAAAGTCGGCAATCTTAAGCTGTGAACCGTTACCAGTAACCAAGATGTTTTCAGGCTTCAGGTCACAGTGGAACACTGATTTGCTGTGGCAGTACTCAACGGCATCGAGGAGCTGTAGGAAAAGGTTCTTAGCGAGGCTTTCGTTGCCGACGTACCAGTTTCTTTCCGTAATGGCAGTAAACAAGTCACCGAGATCACAGTAGTCCAGTACAACACAGACGTAGTCATAAGCGTCCAGCACTTCAATGACAGAAACTATATTGGAATGGTCATGCACAGCAGCATGAAGCAGAACTTCGTTGTATAGAGGGTTGTGTAAATTAAAAGGATGATTGGGATTGGATTGACGTTCCTTTGTTGATAAGGAAATGGGTGTGGCACGAATTGACTTGTGTGTGGATTGGCTTATTTTCTTAGACTCGTCGGTGCTATCATATGGGGAGTATGAGCCAGGCATTGGCTTGACAATCATCTTTATAGCAAAGTCTTGCTTGGTGACTGTATGCCTAGCATGGTATACTGTGCCGCTGGCTCCAGAGCCCAGGATGCGTACCAGGTAGTATACTTCATTGATAGTGTATCCCACTTTATCTGTAGTAGTAGTAGCTTTAGTTGAAGGTGCCATTGTGTAGTAGGACTGAAGTGATTGACAGATGAGATAGATGTGAATGGGTTGAGAGGATTTCTAAGGCCGGGAATAACTTGAGATATATATATCCTTTGGAAGGTATGGAGATGCCGTTGTGACGGTAATATCTGAAATTAAAGGGATTTAATTTGAGGTGTGCACTCAGGGAGCTTTTTGCATGAAAGTGCACTAGTGAAAATGGTCAGATAGTAGAAGAGCAGGAAGCTTCTACCAGAAGATCTAGTGCGGTTGCAATTTAAAATGAGTAATTTTGAAAGAAGCAAGTTGCTGAGAAGCCAAGTAGAGGAGTAAGTGCTGGCGGGGGTAAGATAGAACGCTTTACTTATACGGTTTCTACTTCTTGAGAATCCCCCGACTTATCGTCATCAGTGCTCGGGCGCAGTTGCAGAATCCCAGATGCAGAAAAGACGGTGTGTTTCGGTACTGGCTAACGACTGCAACCTGGGAAGGTTTCACATGTTTGAGTCAACGCTCACAAAAAAAAGGCAGGTCCGATCTTCTTCTGGGTAGATGACTTACAGCCATTAGATAGACGTAGAGGCACCGTAAGTGAAATCCATTAGCGGGCAGTACCCGCCATATCGGATTTAGACAGCGCTGCCGCATTACCTTGATGAAATTGATGTTAAGTTTAATATACTGTTTTACAAGTCTTTCAGGGCCATTCCTTGGCATATCTATTTTCAAGAAGGTGTGTATGCTGTTTTACTTGTGTTCGGGATAAATCTTTTTTATTCCTTTTTTGGTGATTCTTTTTTCTGTGGTAGAGTAGCAAGCCGCAGCGCACCCGCTTTAGGAGGCTTCCACACTTCCAAAACGTCCCATCATTTCCAAAAGCGGACTAGTAGTAACCTCAGATCTCTGGTTCCGAGCATAAAAAAGGGAACTTCTATGTGAAACAAACTGACCAATTTGTCGAAATCTAGACTGGGCTAGAGTTCTCCCTCCCCAAAAAATTATAAGCTTGCGTCAAGATGCAATGAGCCCTGCAGCCTACAGGGAGGGTCTAACTTACTTTTGCTCTTGCTCTTTTGCTCTTGCTCTTGTGCTCTTGCTCTTGAGCTATTTTGCTCTCTAGCTATTTTGCTTCAGCAACGTAGTTTAGGAAAAAGGAAATGGACAGCTTGGGTCTATGGGATGGGGCTATGACAATTTGGGTTATTTTGAAACCATCTGCAGTCTGGTTTTTTGTCAAGCTAGCCTGCCAGCCTGCCTACTGCCAGCCACTTCAGATTCATAAGCCCCCATGATCATTGATTCTGAAACTTCTAGGAGGGGTTCTAAAAGGTAGACATAGTGAACATCTTACAGCTGGTGTCCGCATGTCAAGTCTGATCGTGACATGCCTGACCAAGGGGATAAAGGCTTAGATGTGCTGAAAGAAGAAGGCCTAGTTCGGCTTTAGCGCAAAGAAAAAAGAAAGAAAGAGAAGAGAAAAACCTGTCGTGTGGGGAAACTAGACTAAACCCGAAAGAGAGTATAATAAATTTTAGCAACGTTCGATTTTCTTGTGCTCAATGTTCTAGGTTGTGTTCATTTCATGCTTTGAATCTATCAATCTTTCGAAATCAAATTTCTTTCTGAAACTTTCTCATGCTGCAGCTGAGTGTTATTCGTGCACATTACTTACGTATAGTATGACAATTATTATCTGAGCTGATGGACTTGGTAGTCCTACTAGCTAAAATCATTCGGTATTGATACAATATTGCTGAGAGGCTTTAGAGTGATTGCATGCAAGGATAGATGGAATACCATGTTCAGCCAAGAAGAGTTGAAGTACACATGGGAAGAGGTAGAGTGCCCTAAAAACCGCAGGTAGACTATATCAGCCTACTGTGGTTCATGAACAATGTACACAAGACAGGCTTGTTCTTCTCTTTTTCCCAGGCCTAGTTTTTACATCGACCGTTCCATCGCGTCGAAGATAACTGCTGTGATGTTCGCTTTAATTTCTCTTGGCTCACTAGGCCGATCTAGATATAGTTGCAGAACAATTTACCATCACCAACATAGCCATATCCCAAAGCCATGATAATCCAAAACGAAAGCAGAAGTTCTTTTCAGCTGAATCGGCAATCGGCAATCAGCTAGATTCTCTAATTATCAAGATCATTAAAGTCAGAAACAAAAGCAGAAGTTCTCTTCAGCCAAATCGAAATAGACTAGATGCTCTAATTATCAAGATTCTTCTATTCCCTCAATTTTACTGCACCATTCTACTTCATTAGATTGACCCAGACCGGCTAGGTTTAGAATGCCTGGAGAAGAAAAAGCTTGGTCAATAGAACTATCCGTTTGAGACATCTGAAGTCTGGCGAACGTGAAAAGCATGAAACTATCTAATTTTAATTTTGATTCGAATGTTCCATTATAAATTCTTGTGCCGTATAGAGTGACTAAACTTGAGAAAAAGAACACTATGGAAGCCAGTCTAGAGCTGTCCAGACTCCTCGAACCTGTCTAGGCTCAAGAGAATGTCCTGTGCAACGAAAACACAGCCGAGGCCAAACTTCCAATCTTCCCGTCCAGACTTCCTGTATTCCAGTCTTTCCAGTGGCCAGATTTCCTTTAATGTCCTCCCCCCTCTCATATTCAATCTCATTCACGTTCACATGCTATCTAACATTAACATTCACACTCACTCTTTTGTTCAGGTTAACTTTGAGATATTCTCATTGATATGCCCGCTTTAGCAGCCATAACGCCTCATAGAGCTAGACTTCCATCTCTATTTATTCGGCTGGACTAGAGCAGTTTAGTGCTGTAAAATTGAATGTTAGAGCTCGGTTGTACAACTCAATCTTGAGAAAAAGCGTAAGCGCCATCACGACCAGAGGTTACCGTAGTCAGCGCTCAAGCCATGTACTATGAACCACGTAGTAGCTACTGGGTGGGATCTCATTGCAGACTCATTGATGTAGAACATGCCGAGGGATGCCGGCACAAGATTCCTCTAGTTGAATATGAGTGAATAGAAATGCCGCAAGGCTCAAGATAAATCGAAAACTCGTAATTAGCATGAACTTCTGCGAGCAGACTTCTCGATCCTCCAGCTGTACTAACAGCAGAGTGCCTAGTAGTGCCCACTATTCTCAACAGTCTTCTTGATGCTGAGTCAGAGTAGACTAGCTACTTTTGCCGTGCCTCCCTCGGGTATACTTGTCAACCTTGGGTAGTCGTCATCAAAGTGATAATGCTGTTGCTTCAACTTTCGTAAGGTCATTATAATATACAACCTTTATCGGTTCCCTTGGATTTATTAGAGTATGCATACTAATTTTCAATCGCTGGCCATAGTCCAGATAATATGCTGGTATCATATACATCTAGATTGATGTGTAGATAACCTCGTGCAATTTTACTTCTACCGAAATCGTTCCACTTTTCTTGAAACTCTCGCTTCAACTCATCTCCAAGTCTAAGCTATAGGGACCATAGTCTACTCTTAGCCAGGGCAAAGTATAGCATTCAAGTTGGTTGATTGTTAACTTCTATAACGTAGATTTTCCGAGGCTAGCACACTCATGTTAATCAAACGAAAATCCATATCATTAACAATCCAGTAATGTCTAGACTCTATGGTTACAGTACATGCACACAGAAAGATTAAGAGCGGTCAAAAGTTTCACCTCTTGCACACCTCAGACATTGTATCTAGCAGGAGAGAAAGAAAGGAGAAAAAGAATAGAAAAGCTTAAAGATACACATGTATAAGAATGAAAATAAAAACATATTTACACCAAAGAAATAAACGTAGAGATGCAGAAGATAAACAAGACAGTCACAAGAGCAACAGGAGGAACTGGAAGTGTGGGAGATGCAGCGCTTTTGCCAGAAGAACTGGAAGCAGTCGAAGACGACGAGCTGGTAGAACTAGAAGACGAGCCGCTACCCGAACTGCTACTACCCGAAACAAATGAGCCAGAAGAATCGGAGCCAGAAGTATGGTCAGCAGGGGTGCTAGGGATAGTACTACTAATGACCTCGATATTGGAAGATGTCACATTGGGTGCAGTCTGCGCCAAGGCAATTTTGTCGTTCTGCAGGTCAAAAACTACATAAGCGCTGCGGAGAAAGGTGTCACCTAAAAGTGCAAATTCGTAGCTGGCGGGAAGGATACCAACAGCACAAGCGGTACTGCCACCTGAAAGCTTTGTAGACTGGCTTTCTGTGTCAGTAATAGGAATCAAAAGACTCGAAAAGGGTACAGAAATGTTTGCACCTGAAAAGTTGTACTCGAGTGTGCCCTCAAGATCACACGAAGTAAGATAATACTGCAAAGTCTTGCTATAAGTAGCATCAAAGAGGTCAAAGATTTTGTTGGCAATGCTTTCGGGAAAGTAACTCAAACTAGTACCAGAGTCGAGCAACGCAAGCATAGATGAGTTCAACGCAATGTCAGTCGACTTGTCGTCGGATTTGAACGTCAGCGAGCTGAAATCAACAAGGAACGCATATGGTTTGGTCAGTTGGTCAGTGCCAATCTGAATATCCATGCTAACCAAGTCGCCTGTGTACTTGTCGTGATCTACAGCTCCGAAAAGAATGTTGCCTCTGTCCGAGTTTATGTCGTTGAGCCACAAAGAGTATGCTGCCGTGTGAATAAGACCTTCGCTGACAAGTCGCAGGGGAAGGTTTTCATAGGTGTAAGACGAGGTTGTACTTATGGTGGCTTCATTGGAGGTATATCCAAGTCCCAAAACTCCCATAGAACTATTTGTGGTCGATCCCAAGCCAAACGACATGTCTTTGATTTTGTTGCCGTTGAGAGTAACAGTGTCCATAACCCAGTCGCCTTCTGCCACAGTATCATCGCCGTAAGAAATATAAAAATCAGTGTTGTTTTTCGTAAAAGTCGACGAGTCAGACGAATCAAAAACGCCGGAGATCGAACAATTGACACCAGTTCCATTCTCAATTTCATTCTCGTCAGTTGTACAGTATTTGTTGCCTTTTTCAATTATCCACATATCACTGCTGCCAGTATCGATGAGCAAGTTGAACGTCTGTGGGGGAGTTCCGACTTCCAGTTCAACATTGTAGTAAGTCAAGTAGTTGTCTAGGGAGACTTCAATGCTGTCTGAGCGCTTGTTAAGATAGTGATCTGGGGAGCGCTGGTTGGGGTGGACAGATGCCTTTTTCGACTCGAATTCAAGATGCAGTGTTTTGTCGCTGGTGGGAAATGACGACAAAAGTTTTGCTTCCACAGCGGTCAGCACCGAAGAAAACGCCAGGGTTGCAAGCGCACGAGCGGCCCATGACTGATTTGTCATGGTTATTTGGTCTAAGAGTGCAAGTAGGGGTTAGATGTAATATAGCACGGCACTAGAGTTGAGAATCTAGCTGAGGATCAAGGGTGGTCTATGAGCGATAGTATCTGCGGACGTTGCCTATATTGACTGAGTATGGCTGAGTGCTAGTACAAGACCAGGCGGTTGCTATATATACAGTTCGAGTCGTGATGGACAGCCAGAGTCCGCGATCTTTTGTTGAAGAAGGAGGTGTGGAAGAAAAGAAGAGGGCTTTCAGTGAAATTTAAATAAATTGTGCCTCTGTTGTGCAGTACCCGCTTGACCAATGTGGACTGCAGGCGTACATTGCAATAATATGTACTAAAAGAGCTGCGTTCATCTGTCGTCCTGGCAACTTCATAGCTATAATTAAATTTAGATTACGTCACTGGTTACGCGTAATTATCATCAACTCTCGACTGCGTCGACACGTTGAAACCGCGAAAGTTGCAATTTCGCTTAGTACTTTTCAACGACAGTTACAAGAAAACGACCCTCAACCCCTCCAAACGACCTTAAACAACCCTCAGGCAGCCCACATTATCACGTCTCAGTCAAAGCCTTTTTCACGAACGGATTTTTCTAAAATAACAGTGCAAAGGCCCAAACATGATCATAAGAAGAAAAGAAAAACTATATTGCTCAAGCCCCACGGCGTTCGATAGAGAATTTGTGTCACTGCCACTGCCACGGTAGTGGCTATTTAGCTAAGCCTCTTGTACTGCTTCAGTTTTGGAGCCTCAGGGTTATGCGCATGTCAATGACTCGAGAGTCAAGACATGAATGCGTTAAGCGAACGGCACGCTGACATGGAAAAGAACCTGGTGGCAAAAGTCGGTGTCAGGCTTCAACTTGATGCGAGGCCATTTTCTGCTGCTGCTGAAAGCCAGCTGAGACTTAAGCCTGAGATCTCTAAATGCAGGAGAGCCATCAATTAATCAAAGAAAATTTAGTTTCACGAACTTTTTTTTTTTTGGATCCGACGTTCAAGGCATGATCGAACCTTAGTTAGTGTGAGGTTGTGGGGAGCGGCACCGTAGAGTCTATTCAGGTGACAGACATAAAAGGCAATAAGGTGCGAAGTATAAAGCTTAAACCTGACAATCTGTTTCGGCCTTGAATATTCACAGGCTACCGGAAGACCGCCTATCCAAAATTTG
Source organism: Geotrichum aggregatum (assembly GCA_030564925.1). Taxonomy (NCBI): domain Eukaryota; kingdom Fungi; phylum Ascomycota; class Dipodascomycetes; order Dipodascales; family Dipodascaceae; genus Geotrichum; species Geotrichum aggregatum. The sequence goes on along the minus strand of JAJMAH010000146.1, from coordinate 22,457 downwards.
GTCACTATGGCCAAGCTAGCTCATCATTGGCGTTGTAAAGGGATTGATAGATACTCTCGGTATCGCGCATTTCATTGCAGACATTGCCATATGGCCCATGGTAGAGTACACTTACTGGCCTCGCAGACGCTTTGAATTGCTCAAAATAAGGAAGACGGCGCCCGCGTGTTGTGACTGCAAATCAATGCTAGATTCTTGGCCGACCCAATGTGTATCAAGACACTACTTACGAGACTACAACCTGCCTGGCACGCAGCACTTTCACCGGCGGACACAGGGCCCCTTGGAACCTGCACATGCGGCAGCTACAGCCGTCTAACTAGAGCCGTTGAACCATTGAGCCAATATCATTCGATATAACGTAACACGCTGCACATGACAAGTAGTCTAATCTACCGGACCCGTGAGCGCCTTAGATTTTCCTGATGAGATGCACATGCTAATTGCAAACGCCGTGCATGGAGCATGGAGCATGTTTGTGCAAGGCTTGAATTTGGTAGTTGAAGGGATTCTGCCGAATCTGCTGCGTAGACTTCATATAGTACTGTACAAATTGAGGATAGTATTTTATACCGATAACTTTAAGAGCATTGACAACAATATCGAGTGTTTGCTGAATAAATATATACTAGTGCTGTACACACATGCACACAACAGAGACACATCTACAAGCCCAGAGAGTTTTGCAAGTCACGATAATAGTCTTGCCCCTTTCGCTCTGCATCTGTAAGAAAATTGACCTCCTCTTGTAGCTCGTTTAAACGGGCACTTATAGCCACTGCTTCCATTTCTTTCAAATCCTCGTACATTAACCGCTCCTGTTGCAGCTCAACAAGAGCGGTAAATGCTTCTTCGAGTTTCTTCACAAGCAGTGTTTGCCGTTTGGAGTACCCACCCATAGTCAGTGTCAGTTTTTGTTCGGCTTTGTTGGCTTTGCTGGCTACATCTGAAAGCTGACTGACAAGCTCTTCTGACAGAGATGACTCGTCTTCATTATCCGAATTGTAAGAGGACATCCCAGGAAGAAAATGAGGTTGTAATTCCACTGCGCTTGTAAATTTTTCAGTCATGTTAAGCAACTCGGCATTGTTGATTTCGTCCTCAATCTCCATCTCAACCCTACGCTTGAGATCGTCGTCCAAAACTGGAACAGTGTCCAGTAACGAAGGAGTTCCAGTTATGGGATATTTGTTGTTGTCGCTGATAGTAAGTGCTGACAGCTCTTTGTAGATTTGCTTGTTGATCTCGGCTTGTATCACAGAAGTAGGCTCAGTCTGGAATGATACAAACTTCTCTTCATTCAACGTCTCAGTGGGTCGTGGTAAATTTTTTTGCAATGCTTGAGACCTCCGCAGAAGCTCGTTTTGTCTTTCAATCTCCTTCAATCTCTTTAACTGTCTTTCCCTCTCGCCGGCATCTTCGACAAGCTGTGCCTTAGCATCACTTTGCTCCTCTGGGTCATCTTCTTCAGGCATCACGATATCGAAGTTGTTTAAAGGTTTTGGCAAAGTTTGAAATCCTCTTCTTAAGGCTTCGCGGGGGGTTGCGCCTACGTCTACCTTATTAACTCCCAGTCCATCTCTCCGGGGAGTCTGGTATATTCCCGTAGAAGGGCCTGGCGTTCGCATTGCCAATGGATTTGGAGTACGATCCACGCTGTGCGTTGGCAGAATAGTTTGACTAGAAAAAGATGCATCATGTAAGGGAGTGTTGGCATCGCCTAGCAAAGATGATTGCTCGTTTGCCAAAGCATGAATATCTCTTACTGATTGTAAAATCCGGTCGTCTGATCTATTGATCTGCGGTGTGCGCGTAGACTCTCCAAGAATCCTGTCCTTGTACTCTCCAACAAGTGCTCCAGTTCCCAGTTCATCAGCCGCATAGGTCTCTCTAATCTTGTCACCGCGAGACCCGTGCTTAACAATTTGCTCCAGCTCTTCGTCGTTCACTTGTGGCGCTGGCAATACAAGCTTCCTTCTTTTCGCAATCTTATCGGCCTGATTTAGTTCGAGAAGGCGTTCAGCCCTGGCGTTTGCAGATTGCTCAGCAGAAGTTGCCGCAGCTTCGGGATCACGATTGCGTTTTCTATCTTTCTTGTCTTTGTCTACTGACTCTCTCATCAAGATACCTTTGTGATGAGTCTTCAAGTCAAATGCATTTTTTTTCCGTAAATTCATATCCTGCTCTTCAGAAATGTCGTAGAACCCAGCCGCAGGCTTGTGTTCAAAGGGAATGTCGGCATTGTAATCGACTTGGCCTTTTCGTTTTTGTGTCAGCTTTGTGTTTATACCAGCTAGCTTCAGTTCTCGTCGCTTCTGGAGGATTGCCAACCTCCGGCTTTCATCCAGAATCCTTTCACGATCTTTTCGTTTGGCCTTCTTGCCTTGAGTGTTGGCTAATCTTGCACGAGCCTCTGACAACATCTCCTTCTCATCTTCGTCCATATCGATCGCGTCCGGGCGCGCTGGTTTGGATTCAGGCGTAGGGTCGATATCGCCAGCACGGTATTTGCGAGCGCCCGTGGGAGCGCTAGCGTCAGCTCCTACGCCAATCAATCCAAACTCGCTTTTTTCATCATCTTGTTGCTCCGCGTCGTCCAGAAGCTTTTGATAGCGTTCAATACACTGAGTAGCAGTGCGACCGACAATAGGTGCAATAGTTCTCCACTGTGTAGGCATAAGCTTGGCAAGATGAAGCAGCTTCTCATCCTCTTCTCTTGACCACTCGATCTTTTTGATTGTAGGATCTAGCCATTCGAACCATCGGGCTTTCACTTGCTTGGCCGTTTTGCGGGCCAGAAGAGACGACACGCGCGCCCATTGGTTGAGCCCATATTTTGAAATGGAAGCACGCAAAATCTCATCCTCCACGTTTGACCACACTCCACCTTTGATATACGTAGGCGCCATGCTGATTTCGTGTTTCGAAAGTGTCAGGAATACCGCTGAAGTTGCAATTCCCTCCACGTCGTGACTGAAAATACAATTTTCATATACACAGGGCTAGGGTTATACTGGCCGTCTAGTTTGCAAACCATGAGAAAAGCGAGGACGATTTCTGAGCTGAGGCTAAGGCAACGTGAATACATTTTCAACTTACATGATCCGACTTTAAGTATCCAGCGTCTTTTAGCTTCCTCCTTTGCTCTAAAAGAATCCTTGCCTGGAGCTGTTCTTTTCGTCTCTAAGACACTATCCCATAAACGAGCATTAACTGTCGTACTGATTTCAGTTTCAGCTAACGTTTATGATCCCTACAAGTAGTAGACTAGTTCACTGGATTCTCTCTCGGTCTCAATTATTTGGTAAAAATGCGAGCAAAATTCACCTCAAAACATCAAAATCTTATCCTTCAGTGCTATCCAGGAGGACGAGGCGTCGATAAACGGCCTAATCCCTCTGAACTATCTTACCTCCTTTATTACGTTTCTACACGCAGAACTAAACTCACTAAAGTTGGGCTGTTTCTTGAACAGCGGGCTCAGAATGATGTTTACCGTGGAAAGGCTGGGTACGTATACTTTTGTGTTCTCCCCTGAATGGCCCAACTAACCTTTGACAGAAATGTTCAGGTCACACTGGACATCGTTAAAGCATTGATTGAACGCTGTCATGAAGATCTGAACCTTTTTGCGAAAAACGTTGTCAATATTTTGACTGTTGTCGTCTCCTCCAACGATCTAGCTCTCTCGCAGCATGCCTCCCCAGTTTTTGAATCTTTCTGCAAGTTTCATGATGGAGCTCTTTTTCGCGGCGATCCCGACTACGTTAACGACTTCCAGCATCTCGTTTCTCTGTACGTTACAATTGCTAGTGGTTCAAACACAGGCCCAAACGAATTGCAGTGGAAATTAGTTGGAATCCAAGCAGCCAACAGTATTACAGAATCTGTGGCTATATTGACACCGGTTGGCAAAGACCATATGGATAAGATCATACCTCTCCTTCTCAACTGTCTGTCGTTGGATGACAACGGAGCTGTTCTTCTCGAATTGCATTCTCAAATCACGACAGCAGAATCTAGGCGTGACAATCGAAGAATGAGTGTACAAATCAAAACAACTATTCCTGATAATCTCACTAATGACCAAGAGCTTTTGTACACTAGCATGCAGGCTCTCCGTCACTTTTTTGAAACCACTTCTATCAGCTTAATCAGAGGTGCTACTCGAAATATCACCACATTTGTCCTCGCAAATAATTCACCCACTGTTTGGTCTACTACGCTTTTGGAAACGGTAACGAGCTGTGCTCCTGTTCAAGTGCGATTTTCAGTGCTTGCAGAACTCGTTGATCAGTTGACATTAATCCCAGTTTCAAACATTCCTCATCAATTGGTTGTTACACGGCTCATAAGCTCACTGCTATCTGCTTCCGTAAACATGATTGGGCTTTCTGTTATTGACATCTTGCGATCGTTGCTACATTCGCAATTATCAGTTCTCAAATCGGTAAATCCTCACTCTATAAAACAGGGCACCTCAATATTCGACCTCGCAGTCGCTTTGAAAGACTGCATAGCTGCGTTAGCATCCCACGTGTATTATGCTGCACAAATTTCTGACATGATTACAGAAATCTTGGCCAGATGCGAGTATCGGGGAAAGATTCTTGTAGGCTCTGGTATCGTCACTCCTATAGGGCATCTTCCTTTTCGAAAGGATCAAGAAGGGGTACTTGGCAAATCAAGAGATGAAAGCGACAGTATCAGTGATATATTTCTTGTCAACAGCTTGGAAACTATCTATAGCATCCTCTCAGTTTCCGCTGTAAGAGTTGGAGGGGTGGAAAAGTCACAACTTTCAATTTCTTGCTGGGATGGTACCCAAAGCCTTTTGAATCATGATAATTTAGATGTGAGAATTGCATACGGTCGTGCTCTGATTCTCTTTTTTGAAAGTGACAATTCAGTTTTTGATAAAAGTACTAAGATCTCCCAAGACTTTGTGGTTACAGAAGGTTCAGTTGGCTGCATTTTGATTGAACTCTACAAACTTGCTTCAAATCCGTCTGCTCTACCTGAAGACTACCTTGTTGTTTACCGAATTGCATTTTCTCTTGTCCGCAACATGGGCGACCACGGGATTATTAGGTGTACGGCCTTTGCATTTAGCCTTGAGCACGAAAGCAAAACAATTCTCGGCGGAGAGACGTCTCAAAAGTACTCAGTTGATCAAGGGCTAGCGCTTGGAAGCATTTCGTATGCATTGCTTTACCAAGTTGGTACCAAACTCGATTCCGAGGTGCTGCTCGCACCGGTCAGAGAAGAAATCAAGTCAAGGAAAGCTCTAGGTATATGGTACACCCCTATAGACATTTTGGTATCACTAAAGGACCAGTTGAAGATGAAGCGACCTCTTGAGGAAGTTGTCCTCGAGCGAAGCAACGCTCAAAGCGTGCATCCAATTGACCATTCTTTGGTCACGTCTGTATTTTCCACAAGAATTGTCGACTTTGAAACATCTATGAGTGGCATTTTAGAAGTCGATTTATTGTCTCACGAACCGAAAATCCCCCATTTTTCAGTCTCCCCTTCAAGCAACCATTCTGAGCTTTACCACAATACTAATCGTGCACGATCTTTAAGACAGCTCAATCAAAGACTCAAAATCAACAGCCACCCGCGGCTACCCGCTGGAGAGCTTTATCTTGCCGCCAACAACAATACGAATATATCCCTCATGGCGGCTTCAGAGTTCATAAACAACACAGGAACCGAAAAAGATGCTGGAGAGGATGTTTTCAATAAAGCGGAACACGCCGTGCATCCCATCACAGATATTCGTCGCGATTTCTCGCCGCGTGTAAAAGATCTCAAGAAAGCAGCATCTGGCTACAACATTCGCGAAGCTTCCTCCTCCACTACTGCTTCTTATCCTGGCGACGGTATTCCAGTGGCTGAAAACGAGTATGCATCGAGTATTCGAACTAACTCAAGCGAGTGTGCCAAGCCTAACTCCAATTCCAACTCCAATTCTAATTACATCACCGATTTTTCGTCAGATGCTGCAGATCAACAGCAGGGCTCGCCTACAACAGCGACAAGCACTCAGTTCAGCAGTAGCGAAAACCAGATGCCGTTACGAAACCAGGCTCAAACCGATACGCTTGATGTCATGTCGTTCTTGAATTCCTTGACGGTAAGTAGCGATCGCGGAAGACTTGTCTGACAGTAAGATGATTATAATACATTTAAAAATTAATGGTAGTATATGAATGCTCAACATAACAGTTATTGTATTTAGTATATATATAATAAGAAATTTTTTTTCTCAAAGTGCTTTCGAAATTTACATGTGAAGATGATAACTCTTATGAGGCTTAGTACAGTTAGAAGCAATAACTGGTATTCTGTACACACACACACACACACACACACTTGTCGTGTCAGGCATAACAGTAATCAACTTGATTGGCAAATAACGCAACTATAAGTCAAAGCAGGTCTATGGTATACAATACACATATCGGTACAAGAGATTGAAATAGAGTAAACACGTAAGTACTGACAAGCCTAGTTCATCATTGAGACTGCGTATGAAAAGTTGTTATCTGCTTCAAATATTCAGACTGAAACTTTGGTGCTTGACCATACGGAAGTTCGTGGTTGGTTGTTCCTGGCTGTAGGGAACCGGCAATATTGAAGCTCATCATGTTTCCAAGTGGGGATGAATAGTATAGAGGCTGCTGGGGAGGGGTTCCAGCATCAAGGTAAGATGCCGTTGATGTTGTCTTTGAATGCTGAGAAACCTGGGTTATATTCAAGGGGGCACTAGGTGAATTTGACAATAGTGTGTTCCCATTCGTGTGTAAATTAGCGCTTGAGTTCGCGTTTGCATTTGCGCTGACCTTGACGTTGCTGTCTGCTGCATTTGACGAAAATCCGCCTGATTTCGGAGACGAAGACGGATTGTTGAAAATATCCATAAACTTTGATGAAGTTTGCGAACTATCTCGTCGGTGAAGCATTAATGCATCTCGAGGTGAACTGCTAGTTCCCCAAATTAAGTCTTCGTAATTGGAACTACGTCGGAATCGCGCAGGCTGTGACTGCGGAATGGCCATTGACATTGCAGTAGGCTGGAGAAGAAACGAGACGGGTTGAGGCGAACTTGGCAGCGGGGGCGGCGCTTCAAACCTTTTATTAGGTTCTTCAAATGCAACGACTTTCATTTTTGCTTTCCAGGCTTCAAATTGCTCAGTCGCCTTTTCGGCAGTAGCTACATACGATGCATCTCCTTCCGAGTCAGCGATGGCAGATTCGTTGGCCCACGCAGGATGTCCAGTAAGTTTTGATAACGCTCTAAAGGCTTCTTTATCTTTGACTACTGCCTCAGACTTGGCACGGGTTTTCTTGGCGTGCTCTTTTGCTGCAGGATTTTTTTTTTCGCGGAGACTTGGGCCACTACCTGTAGCTTTGTCTTTGAGAGGTGAGCTAAAGTTAGAAAAGCTACTTCGTCCTTGTTTATGAGATTCATGAAACTTTTTGCGATGCTGAAAAGCCTCTTCGTGGTTCATGCTTTTTCGGTGATGCTTCGCCACAACACTGATCCAACCCTCACCATCTTGTCGCTGTCCATCAGCTATAGTTTTCACAGTTTCCCGCGGGCCCTTGTTGGAAGATCTTCGTCTGGACTTGACGCCAAAAATTGGATTTTTTGCGTCTGGTTTAACCAGAGCTGGCTTAGAGGCAACAGGGACCAAAGGGATCTTTGTAAATGCTAGCATGACTGTTAGCAAAATTTCTTTGAATTTATTGGAGACTTAAAACACACTGTGAGGCTTGTGTTGCTGGCTGTTTAGTTGCAGTCTGGTGGCCATTTCGGTGGCATCAATGCCATTACTGTCTTCTTCATTATCAGAATCATCAACGCTTTCAGAATAGACATCAGTATGATCATCTACATCAGCGTACTGCTGGAACTTGATTTTGCGTTCCGTCTTTGTAGATGATCTCCTGGCCTTCTTGTTTTTGAACAGATGAGGCTTGGAAGCTTTTAGTCTTAACAGGTTTAGAGATGTGGTTAGCTGGATACGTAGATCAGTTCAGTAACAGTACTTACTCTTGATTGAGTTTGATGAGGTCTACGAGAAGATCAGGCGACTGGCACATTCCGGAGGCTGAAATCTTCAGCATTTGCTGGGGAGTGTAGACTGGCATGAGCGGGATAAAGCTGAGTTTGCAACCTGATGATTTGAACGTCCTTGAAAGAATGATGGAGATGGAGTGTCTCAGATAAGTCTGTTATCAGTGACGTCTGTAGTATGGCAGTTTTTTACTAGTTCGAAGACCGCAATGGGCATGAACTGGGGTCTTTTAGTTCTGTAGGTTGTATAAACATGGATACAATCAAGCGAGGTCTAATAAACTCCAGAGACGTCCAGAAATTTAAAGCCGTTGTACTGTACTAAACACGTATATGCCCAATAGTATTTAAAAAAAGGCGCGTGTGGAGTTGCGGAATCTGGAGCAAAGATGGAGTAAAAAATGGCACCAAATCGATCTGAGACCGAACTGGGCCAACCAAGTTCACCCGAAAAACAAAAAATATTTTCTTTTGTGCCCAGGCTTTCTGAAATCACCAACTCTTGAAATCTCAACTTAAATTTTTAGCTACCTTCGAAGCTTCTTTATTTTACTGGACTCAGATTTTTTCCGCCTTATTTACAAGTCCTTCTCAGTGCAGCCTCTTTCCTAAAGACTCAGTTAGACTGCAAAAACCTTGTTTTATAGCTTGTTTAACGAAACCTTCTAACCCCAGTCAATCGATTAATACTGCTTTCGCCGTCGCGTTGATCTCGAGTAAAACTTGATAGATACCTGGTACTCAACATCTGCAGAATTTCCTAATGACTCAGTATGATTACTGCTAAGCGCAAAGCCCAGAATCATTCTGCTCCACCTGTGTATCTTTTTTTTCGATGGGCAGCCAGCTGCTTCCATGATCTCTCTCTATTTATTATTGCCTGTTTCCGACAACTTGCTACCAAAGCATTTGGGGTTGTTTGTGAGATACACGCTTTGCTGGCTAGCCATGTCCCTCTCTCTTCTTTATATGACTTTATCAAGCTCTCGATAGTAGCGAGTGAAATATACCCGTGGTCTGCAACTTTTGTAAAACCACAAGCAACCTCTTTTTATTTGACTGATGACGAGCTGGAAACTTGTCGCGACTACACAGGCCTTTCCACCAAAATATTGCCCGATAAGTGGTCAGACCCCGACGCAGTAAATCTTTTTGATCAACTCTCATTTGAAAATAGATCTTTGATCCATCAGAAAAACTACTCGACTACTACTATGGCCGCTCAAACAAAGAACAATGCCCAGAAAATGCTTTCTTTTTCTAAGGATCCTTCCGTCTCTCGTAGAGAGTGCTCTATCACATCTCTCCTTACGCCCTCGGCGCCAGCTTCTCCATCAAATACATCTTTGCTGCAGCCAAAGTTTGTGCCCATCAAGAGGAAAGGCCAAGCCAAGGACTTCAATCCTGACGCTAATATGAAAAACCCTTCTCTCAATAAAAGTAACATTATCTCGACTTTCTCTGGCCTCTCTTTCCAGGCTGGAAACAATTCTCCATCAAGGAGCTTGAAAAAAATGAGTCACAAGTCTGTTAGATCTGATCCGTTACAGTCAACATTCAAGAACTGTACTCTTCAAAGCAATCATGATCAAAGCTCTAATTCTCAAATTTCTCCTTTAGAGGTGCCCGCTATCCCTCGCTCGCATCAGAAAAGGGAAGCACACCAGGATCAAGAAAGTTCTACCAAGAATTCTAAGAAGCAACGGAAAGTTAAGTTAGTTGATAAAAAACAGGTCACTGATGGATTGTCTCCAGGCCGTAAAGCCTCCCCCAAAAAAGCCAAAAGCAAAGGAAACGACCCTTCCTCGGAAGAAAATGGATTTAGGCTTGTCAACAAAAAATTGAAGCGCAAAAAAAACAATGACGATAGAGATAGTGCTGTTTCCACTGCTGGTCCAGCTTATCAGCTTGAGCAGACTTTGGTTTATGCAGAACCTAGTGATAATAGTCAAAGCTCGCTCAAAGGCGCAAGGCTTACCAACAGTGACGGTGCCGTTCTCACAGAAATCATGGACACCGCGCTGCTCAACGTTAATCAATTGAGAGACATTGATAAAGCTAGTGACAACGAGACTCTTCCTTGCTATTCGTCTTTGCCTAAATGCTATTCTTTTACTCCTTTCGATAAGTGGGCTATTGATAGCCATTCTTTTGGACACTCTCACTCAGTTTCTGCTCCTGCTTTTGGGTTTGACAAGGATCCCTTGTTTTTTCTTTCTTCTCCAGTTCCCTGCTCTATAGAACCTTTCTTTCAAACTAGTTTTTGCAATGGCCAATTTAATAACCAGTTGCATGGACCAAACGAGCATAAGTTCCCGCTCTCTTTCTCCGTTCCAATTCCAACTCAATTCCAGTCACAGTTTTTCTCATCCCCGATCTCACCACCTCAGCAGGCACCAAATGAAGAGGGACCGGTAGTGCCTTCATTTCGCGTTCCAGTTTCTGGCCTTGCTCCGTGGTTGCCGTCATTTTCAAACCATCCTCCGTTGCTTACTTGTATTTCTCCACCCTTGTCGCCGTCCTTGACGGACTTGAAGCCACCTTTTGCGTCGCTGCAGAGGCGAAACTTAAGGGTCACGAACTCTACCTTAGCGTGGTCCGTGCCGGCTCATATGAGCAACGTCTGAGTCTGAATCGGTTTTGTTCTTAACTAGGTCTACCCGTCCCTTTAATAACTGCTTGCCTATTTGTTTGTTTATGTTGTTAGATATTTTATTTTTTGGCTTTTGAGTTTTGAACTGTACCTCTTTTGAAATTCACATATTGAAACTTACTTTGTAGAACTTATGATCAACTATATTGAGCATTCTGCTCTCACATGAATTACGATAGATTATGATAGTAAGGGTCAAGCAGACGGACCTGGTATTTGTGATCCACAAGGCTGAGTAATATATTTCCTAGCCCTAATGTCCCAAGAGCGTGATAAAAAGCACAAAAAATACAAAAAAATACGAGATGGAGAGGAAAAAAGATTTTTTTCATCGTTGACCTTTTCACCTCTTGACCTTTAAACTAAGATCTATATACTTATCAACTCTCAGCAACTACTACTAGTCAAGCAGGACCAGTCTAGCCTAGTCAAACAAAGCAAATAAACAAAACTTCACGAAATTATCAGCACCTACTAATACAATGCCCGTTGCAAAGTCGTTACGAAACGTCGCAAAGAAGGTTGAAGGTCAGGAAAAGAATCTTCACCCTCGAGGCCGCAAGTTCAAACAGCTTAACAAAGCTACTTTGCGACAGGCAAAGCTTGCAAAAAGCACGACTGAGAGGGCGCATGCTAAATCAGCAGAGTGTATGTACAACTTTGATTTCTTTTTCTATGGCTTCTTTTGCGTTTTTCCTTCCTTTCTCGATACCAAGATGTATTTATTTTTTTGTATTAACATGTGTTCTGAAGTGGTGCGGTACAAATATTTTAGAGAAGCTGCCAGGATTTCTGGAGCTGTATCGTTTACGGAAGATCAGGTTCGGGATCTGATATTAATGTAAGTGCTTCTTTTTCTTTTTTTCTGAACACTTACGGTTAAGGAGGAATATCTTTTGGCTGCCAAGCATGAAGCAAAGTAAAGCTAACCATCTTTTGATGCACATAGGTACACAGAAAGAGACATCGAAGAGCTTGAACAGTTGAAAGCTGCCCGACGGCCTGGCAGACCAGCGTCCAGTCGTCAAGATGCGTTGCAGAGAAAGATGGAGCTTGAAAAAAGTGAATTCCGCACAGGATATTGTAAGATAATCTTTTCGAATGAATCAACAAGCTATATGGACTGTCCAGACCTATTAGCGATTGAGATTGTCTTTGGTAAGGTGTTGACTAACCTTTAAATCTTTAGATTTGCCTGATCTCACTAATGCAAAGAATGTGCAACGACTATTGGAATGGGACGGAAGTACTGGCGGAGTCACTCATATCACGATGACCAGAGTATACCAAAACCCAGTCGCTAAACCCGACGAGAAATCTGACAAGACTTCTGAAGAGAAGGCCAAACAGGACTCTGAAATGGAACAGTAGAGGACTATTATGGTTATCAGTCTAAGTCAAATATAAAGCATCAAAAAAAAACAGACAGAGTAAAATATGAGGAATCAAAATTCAAACATATTATTACGTAATTTTTCATGCATTTATATATCATTTTCATCGTAGAGAGAGAGAGAGAGAGTATGTGTTTTATGTTCTGTATGTTGGCAGATACTCTAATATCTGGCAGAACAAAGTCTTTCAAATTCGTATCAGTCGCATCAAGCACCTGGAAGTTCCGTAATAGCCATTAGAACAAGCACTAGCGAACCCACGGATGTAGCCAGTCCAAGCGCTATTTTGAGCATATACTTAGTCGCCCTCTTATTCTTATTGTACCCTCTCTCAAACACTATCAAGTTGCCTTGTCCACCGCCCCCAATAATCTTCCATCCCACACTTTCTAGCTGAGTTATCGCTTTTGTGTACTTTTCGGGCTCAGCTAGTCGTGATAAAATGCTAAATGTATCTTGGGCCGCGGTAGCAGCGCGTCGCTCCGGGGTAAAAGGAATGTGCTTGGTTTTGATGATTTTCTGAGTAGGTGTCAAAATGATGTATTCCTTGGATATCTCATTGTCAGACACGCCTTTACCTTTACCCTTTTTGCTTACGCCTCTAGGGGAATGTCTCTCTTCGTTGAGACCAGCGTAGACGGGAGTAAAAAAGTTTCCACGCTCTAAAGTACGTGGATATGCTCTATCAAAGATTCCACTATTATATTGGAGCCAGTTTTCGTGCTTGAACCAGTCGTTGTCAGATTTGAGCCTGGCTGATCTAACTGCTTTGAGGGTTTTGTCAAGAACTTCAATATCTTCTGGTTCTATCCATTCATTGCTTGTAGTTGTAGTAGAAGCTGTAGGTACTGGTGTAGAAGTTGTAGCTAAACTATTTTGGGGGTCACTATAACCTCCAGCCACAATATGGCTAGCCTCTTGTTGATGCATATGTGAGGCTTGTAGTCTGCTGGTGTAAGGTATCAAGTTCTCGACTTCAAAATCTTCCTTCCATACACGTTCCCCACTCGCTTTGATTCGGTCTCTTGTAGAAGGTTTCCATCTAGGGTGAGGTGGAAGAACGTTGTCGTCTGATAGAAATGTTATCAATCTTTCAAGGTCTACTTTTGAATTTGAGTTAGCCAGATGAAGACCAGAAGAAGTCGCCTTTGGATCGAGAGGCTCCAACAACTCTAGTGTCTTCCTTTCAGAACGTGGAATTCCTGTACCATTTAAACGAGTGGCATCGGTTGCAGAAGTCGTCACTGGGGTCTCTTGAAGCACTGATTGTCTTAATATAGAGGATGCCTTGGGGATTGCTGCACTACTGTATAGAGAAGCGGATTCAGGCAAGACCTCATCAGTCAACGCCGCATTCAAATTTTTCAAACTATGAACAGGCTCTTCGATACCTTTTCTAGTTATTTCTGTTGCAGAATGATTATGTATAGCGGAAGATGACAACGGCGGCGCTTTTTGTTCCTGTAGATGTTTAGTCCCGCCGCCGTGCCGTTTCCGCAATCCCTTTGGAGTATATTCTCTTCCGCTAGATTTAGACTGATGTAGATCTTCACTATGAATCGGTCCGACAGAAAAGCGTCTGACCAGATGGTCGTGCTGTAAAAGTGTGGAAAGTCGTGTGAGAGGGACAAATCTCCAGAATTTGGAGACCATTGTGCTATTGTTTACTTGTAAGCGCTGCAGCCTCAAGCTCTGTGACAACTTTCCAGGTTGATTAGAAAGCGCCGAGGAAACACAAAGTTTCTTCCACGCTTTAAGATTCATTAATGCCGTTGTTTCGATCAATTATTGCCATGGATATCCACAGGCCCATTGATATTTATATCAGGGTATCATGAAATTATCATGAATTTGGTTCACAGTGAAAGCCGGTGCTCATACCCTAATTTGAAAGGGCAGGGGTTTATGATCCATCGAGCATTTCAATTCAGCCCAACATGTAACAGACTCAATGTGTGCTCTGCAGAGCACATTATTAGCTATCGATGTCTAATCGTATATCAGGCTCGCAATAGTAGTCAATGTTATTGTTATTTGATAGCTAAATGTTTGAATATGGCTATCGCCTCTGTTGGTAATAGCTGATGTACTGGTCTTATCTTATTGTTTTCTATGCAAAACTTCCTTTCTCAAGAAATTCACACGGAGTTCTTACAAACAGACGACATAGTGTACACAACTTCACACATTGAACACCACCGCTTTTGAAAATGTTTAGCATGGGAATTGGTAGAATTATTCATATAATTTACATTCATCTCATTATTTCTTGCTCTCTTCTTCCGCGCTAGGGGACTTTGGTGTGTCGCTTTCAAGAGCTGCACCATCTCCTGCACTAGCAGATCCCTCTGTCGTATCAATCTTTCTATCACTTCTAGCTGCTGTAAGCTCTCTGTTTTCAATTTTGTTCTCAATGAGATTGTGAAAGGCAATAATAGCGCGTACGAGACTGCTCAAGTATATGACCATGAGTTCGTCGTTGGTTTTTACAGTAAAAGCCTTATTTAATGTAGAGATGCCGGACTCTGCCGTTGCAATATTGGCAGGAGTTGCAAGATTTGGCAGTAAGTTGAAAACATCCTGAAGTTTTCCCAGAATGACATGATTGACCGGCAGCTCATTGTTAACCACTTTTTGGAGATACGCTGCAACATCTCTAAGATGGTTGTGTAGGCCTTGCAAAGATTGCAGCTGGTTGGTTATTCTTGTAGACAACGATCCAGCAGCAACATCTCTAATATCCCTCAAAAGATGCTCAACACCAATTTCTTCAGCCTCCTCAGCCTCTATCAGAGATGGCATATGCATAAAGGTCTTTTCTGTCGATGTGCCGTCGTCTTTGATCTCCTCTATAGCAAGATAGGCGTCAGTGGGGATACCAATAGGCTTTGTTTGAACATCGACAACCAGTAGTAAAGGATTAGGCGTGTACTTTTTGAAAAGATCATTGATCTGAAGGTCTGATGCTCGTAGCTTGGGCCCTGTGTGATACCATCCAATTAGCTTTTCCTTTGCGTTAACTTTCTTAAACATATCGCCCATAGTCTCGACGTAATTATGATCCAAGAACCAGACGCCAGCGTTTTTTTCATCTTCCTCAAAAGGAACAGCAAAACTGTTTGCTACCCTTATTGAGGCACCTCTATTCTCACCGAGCAGGACACCTAAAACGCGCTTCTTGGTATCCTTTGCGATTCTATTGTAGTGATCAACAACAGACAGAAGAACCAGAGGGGCGACTACCACATTTTTCTCCGTGAGGTGCGAGGCTTCGATAGCAATTGGCATTGTATTTGAAGCTGGTCTTGATCAAGTTCAATCGATCGATATGAAACACAGTAAATAACGCTAGTCTAGGTGGCGGTATGGTCGATGATTTGTGGAGACGACAACACTATTTGTCTAAGGCTTGAATGGTGGTAACTTGCAATGCTTCAACACTCGGTACAAGATATACGCACGTACGAACTTGGCGTCATAAACGAAATCCGCTAAAACACCTAAATTATTTTTCCAAAGCCATCGCCCTAGGAATCGAAATCTTCAATTTGATTTGAAATATCGAATTCAAGCTCCAAGCACATAGAACCAACGCCACACAATGCCATTCGGACAGCTAGTTATCGGACCTCCAGGCTCGGGAAAATCCACGTATTGCTTTGGCATGTATCAGTTTCTATCAGCCATTGGAAGAAAGACGTCTGTGATCAATCTGGACCCCGCTAACGATCGGACAAATTACCCGTGTGCTCTGGATATCCGTGATTTTACAAAGCTGGAAGACATTATGCAAGAACAGAATCTTGGGCCTAATGGAGGAGTCATGTACGCGCTAGAAGAGATACAAGACTCATTAGAAGGCTTCGTGGGCATGGTTGAGTCTCTCGGAAAATCTGATTATTTGATATTTGACTGCCCTGGGCAGGTTGAGCTATTCACACACCACTCAGCTCTGCAACGAATATTCAAGAAATTAGAGAAGCTCGACTACCGGCTAGTTGTAGTTCACTTGATTGACGCATATTACATTACCTCTCCTTCACAGTACATTTCCATCCTGTTATTAGCATTACGAAGCATGCTGCAGCTTGATCTCCCGCACCTAAACGTGTTGAGTAAAGTAGATTTACTGAAAGGCTACGGAGAGCTAGACTTCAATTTAGATTTCTACACGGAAGTCCAGAATCTTTCCTTTCTGTTCCCGCTCATCGAGGCCGAACAACAAACTGTTTTAGGGAAGAGGTATGCCAAATTGACAGAAGCCATTGCAGACCTAGTGTCTGATTTCGGGCTTGTTTCTTTTGAGGTGTTAGCAGTGGAAGACAAAAAGTCAATGATTTCACTTCTGGCTACGATTGATAAATCTGTAGGATATATGTTTGGAAGCACAGAGATTGGAGGCGATACTGTCTGGGCAGAAGCAACTCGGCAGGGAGGATACCTGGGTAGCGTTCAAGATATCCAAGAGAGATGGATTGACCACAAAGAGCAGTATGACATTGAAGAGGAAGAGCAGTTACAGGCCAAAGTTGACAACGCGAAAGAGTCCTCAAAGCCACTGAGCGAGGAGGAGGAGTGGGAGGCGGCAGTCAAGGACTGGGAGGACAAGAACAAGACAAAGATGCCTCGCTAGCTTCGTGTATTTTATAGATATTTATGTAGAGCATGCTTGTACGTAGGAGCCTGATCTTGAGCATTTTGAGCATGTAGATTGAAATTCAGTGTTTTGATTACGATGAATCAGGGAATGTAGAAGATCAGGATCCAAATGCAGCTATTTTCCTTCGTTCTATGTCGCCCAGGGTGATTCTACATTAGAGCCCAATGATGTAAGCCATGACGACTGATCGTGACGACGTGGGTGCTTGCGTGAGTTTTGCTGAGATAGCTGTAAATCCTGCATGTTACCATTGATTCCAGTAGTGTCAGTAGAAAATGGTTTATGTTTGTGCCAGATTTAGCAAGACGAAGCTCGAGTCATTGGAGAGGTCCTTTCAAAGTTGCTTTAGTGAAATATCGAAGGCTATCTCTTAGGCACTTGACAACCGGGCCTGAAGCCCAAAGAGAACAAGAGTAGAGAGCTTCAAATGTTTCAGGTATTGCTCAGGTATTATTTATGTGGTTAAACTGTGCATCCTTGTATCTGCCTACTCTACTCTACGCTTGAAGTGAAGCCAGCACTCTCCTCGCCCGTCATGTCTTACGAGGATTGTCTAGGTCATCTTCTTTTTATATACCAAACAAGAGCTGGCTATACCAATAAAATCTGTATCTGCATTCCAGTTGAACCCGTACGGATAGTGACCGGGACTTGTGAGCTTGAGCGTTTTTGTCACTATAAATTAATTGCAACGTTAACTACCCACCTCAAAACGTTTTGAACCCTGGAGTTTCCAGTTTCTTCGCATTCTTTTCACACCTTCTGTTTTCACACCTTCTATCTAGACACCTACGTATTCTCCTTTTGCTCCATTCGCACCAACTCTTTTCATGAAATTTTCTCCTCCTTAATAATCGATGCCTTTCCATTCTGCCGTCTTTGCTCTCTATTAACCTGACTAGCTAATAATTGCTGATTGCTAACTGCTCATTGCCAACACTCACCTCTTGCTTCCCTCCTCATTATAATCTCTCTTTCCTCGTTTTGTATTCAATTAGGCCTCATCTCTACAGCCTTGCACGCCATACCCACTACCTCTGCTCTGTCTAGACATGTCAACTGATGAGTCGTCTCTACTATCCGTTGGCTCAGCCAGGAACAAATGGGAACAGATGGCCTCAGCGTCTTCTTCGGCAGAACCAAAAAGCCCACTGCCTCCTAAGATCCGGCCAAAGTCTTTCTTGAATACAGCTGCTCCTTTACCTGATTTACAAATGCAGGATGGTGTATCTACTTCCCCTGACTATTCTTTAAAGCCCAAATCGCCTGCTTTTAATGGCTTGGGCATGTCGACCTTTACCTCTCTACATCAGCATTCAAGATCTCCCAGTATCACACCGACCTCCAAATCAGCTCTTCTTCCGACGACTGTTTCAGGCGATTCCGCAAAATCTTCTGCGAAAGCCTCAAGTAGCACTTCCACCTTGAAATCTAGTGCACAGCCTCCCCCTATTAAACCCAAACCTGTTATTGCTAAGAAGCCTGCTCATTTGTCGGGTGTGTCCATCAATAAACTTACTTCTTCCGCTGGTGCTCCAAGCAGGGCATCAACTTTGGTAGAGCCGTCGGCTAGTCTTGATATTTCTCATGCTTCACAGCTGCCGCTCAATGATTGCACTCGTTCTTTGGTACCCACGATCCAACCAGATGCTACCAATGACGACGCTACCCTTACCCGCATTGCTATAGGAGATGCTGGTGCTAAAGATGTAGAAGCCAGAAAGTCGTCTATTCCTTCTCCTCCAAGTGTTGTCATTGCTCCTCCAGAAGTATCGATATCATTGAATCTTCCAGTAAGCGCGGGGTTCATACCTCCTCCGTTTCGACATCTCTCACCTGGCATCCCTTCAATTTCTGCACCTCATTCCATTACACCACCTATACCTCCCCCGTCAAGGTCAGTTACACCTGTCATTTCAACGTCGGCAGATTCTTTAGTCAGCCCTATACCTACCACATTCGTTCCTCCTGTGACTCCTACAGCTTCAAGTTTTACGAGCAATTCTACATTTGTTCCTCCAGTCATTCCTCCGGTAACAAAGTTCACGGTTGATCCTACAAGCTCTACGTTCGTTCCTCCAACCATATCAATTTCCAATCAATCTGCTCCACCCGGTCCCCCAGCCTTACCACCGCGGGCTACATCATTTCCGAGTCATTCTACAGCTCATTCTGATCTAAAAAAACCAGGGAATCATTCTCAGTCTTCCTTTCAGCTACAAGCAGTTCCAGGGAAACATGTCCTTCAAGAC
Organism: Geotrichum aggregatum; assembly: GCA_030564925.1. Taxonomy (NCBI): domain Eukaryota; kingdom Fungi; phylum Ascomycota; class Dipodascomycetes; order Dipodascales; family Dipodascaceae; genus Geotrichum; species Geotrichum aggregatum. Next base: position 3,412 of record JAJMAH010000146.1, on the reverse strand, counting down.
CCGGCTAGCTTTATGCCACCTCCACCACTTCCCCGCATAGGTTTCAACAGCAACGCACAGTTGGCTCGTCCAGCTTCAATTGAACTTTCAGTCAACCCTGCGTCTCCTGTCCCTCCTGCATCTCCCATACCACCTCCTCCACCACCTTCCCGTAAACTTGATCTCGCATCATCTCAAGTTAGTTTAGACGGAAACTCCAAAAGCCCTCTTCCCTCTCCATCTGAATTTGGCACTTATCAACCGCCTGCCATGCATATATATCAACCACAGCCTAGACAGCCTTTTGGCTCTTCGTTAACAACTTCTCAAACTAGCTCTCTTCCTCAACAAATGCCCCCACCTCAAACGCCTTCCCCAAGCAATTCCTCAAGAGCGCACATCTCTTTGCCTACTTCAACTCTCCCAGTACAGCATGTGGCGTCACAGCCATACCAACCCCCTCCCCCACCGCAACGTCTTGATTATTTTGGAAGTATGCCTCCACCTACGCGTGTCTCTACCCAGGATACCTTGGTCAGTGCTGGGCCTCGAAAACAATCTGTCCCAAATCTGTCAGACTATAGCTCAGGTGGTGAGGATGCCGGCTATGAGTCTGATGAAGGCACACTGAACTCTGGAAACGTAGCAGTCGATTACACAAGTTATCCCGACTCATCACAAGCTAACAGGAGAGCGCCGATTTTTGGTGGCCCTTTGCACGAAATTCCCGAAAAACATCGTGTCGAAGCAATTGCCGTCTACGGCAACACTTTGGTATATTCTTCTCACGCAACTAAAGTGGTAGATGTTCAAACCGGAGAGAATGTTTGGACATTTGCTCATTCGGACGTCAAAGTGTCTGCTATCGGATTTAAGCCTAGTGTGGATCCAAATCTGCGTGAAAAGATTATCTGGCTGGGAACGAAGGATGGGGACTTATGGGAGGTTGATCTAGAGCAGCAGGCAATTCTGCACCGTAGAGCAAATGCTCACATGACTGCAGTCGTTGCAATTGAAGCTATGGGCAACGAAATGTGGACCATCAGCGAGGATGGAAAGGTCTGTGTCTGGGACTCGGCTATAGGCGATACTCCCAAAGCTTACCGCATGACTCCGAATTTTAAAGCATTTTGCATTGTCGGTGATACTATTTGGCTTGGCCGCAATCGCCAATTGCATGTATACCGTCCTTCTTCATCAGGCCTGGAAACGTTCAACGTGACTACTCGCCCAATTTCATGCTTTCCGCTCGCTGTTGGCAAAGTTGGGGGTGAGTTTACTTGTGCTACGGCTATCAAAAGTTTTCCCGACTGCATATACTTTGGCCACGATGATGGCAATATAACTGTGTTTTCTCGCTCGAAAGGTACAGCCGTTGAGTCAGTCAATGTCTCAATTCACAGAATCTGTACAATGACAGGAGTTGGCAACAACCTCTGGATAGGTCTCAAAACAGGTCACATATATGTTGTTGATGTGGCAGTCAAGCCATGGCGCATCATGAAAGAATGGAAAGCTCACGAGGCTTCTATTCGAGCAATTGCGTCAATTGACAAGTCACTCTGTGCAGAACCTCAGTTCAATCACATGCCTGTGATTTCCATTGGCCCTGAGCTCAGCGTGTTTCTTTGGGATGGCCTTCTAAAAACTGACTGGATTGGTAAGTTGTTTCAATATATTTTAGACCTTTCGCGCTGTACTAACTTTACAGAAAACGATATGCAAGCACACAATGATGAGTTTTGTTCATATCGTGATATCGATGTTCTCAACATTACTTGGAACGCCGGTGCTGCGCGCCCTACAGACCTAGACCGCAGTGAAACTGATCGCAAATTTTTGAGTAACGCTTTTTCGACACATTGCCAGAACCCTCCAGAAATTATTGTTCTTGGGTTTCAAGAGTTAGTCGAGCTTGATAACAAGACAGTTACAGCAAAGACCATGTTTCAATCGAGTAAGCGAAAAAAAGAGAAAGAAGCCAAAGTTGTTACTTCAACTCATATTTCTGGACAATACAAAGCCTGGCAAGATAGGCTGGGGACAGAAATTGCCCACAGTTTTGGAGAGAGGTATAACCTTGTCCACTCCAACAATATGGTAGGGCTCTTTACTTGTGTGTTTGTCAGGGCAGCCAACCTTGGATCATTCCGAAGTGTAAAGTCAAACTCTATAAAGACTGGATTGGGCGGCCTGCATGGAAATAAGGGGGGACTAGCAGTTCGATTGATGGTTGATGATTCTTCATTGTGTTTTGTCAACTGCCATCTAGCAGCTGGCCAAACAAGTTCATTACAGCGAAATAACGATATCGAAACAATTCTTGAAACGAGATTTTTGGAGATTTCTGAGAATCAAAAGTACATTGGAAAGGGAATTTTTGCGAATGGCGGAGACGGCACCATGATTTTGGACCATGAGTTTTGTTTCTTTTCAGGGGACATGAACTATCGTCTTAGCATGCACCGTCAACTAGCCATAGCAGCCATTCAAGACCAAGATTATCCAAAATTGCTTGAAAATGATCAGTTGACTCAACAGCTGAAGAAGAATCCAGGTCATAGACTGCGTGCCTTTCAAGAAGACAATATCGCGTTTGCTCCCACTTATAAGTTTGATGTCGGAACAGATCAGTATGACTCAAGCGAGAAACGCCGTGTTCCTGCTTGGTGTGACCGCATATTCTACCGTGGAGGCAAACGCATAACGCCCATCACGTACACTTCATTGACTGTTCGTGTCAGTGATCATAGACCTGTGATGGGAATTTATCGCGTGCAAGCCAAGACTATTGATCCTCGCCTTCGGGCAGTGGTCTACAAAGCTTCACTAGAGCGATGGAACCATCACATACAACAATTTGTAGGCGAGCTGACTCACCTGCATCAAAGTTAGTACACTGAATAGAACACTTTTGTACCTTTATGGAATTTCATTGTCAATTCGTACCTTTCATTATGCGTATGACTGTTTTCCTCGGCCTTTTTCAAAAGATGTCACGCTATGTATTTGTTCCAGATACTCTAAGGGCAATACAAGAGTAATTTTGTCCCAGCAGCCAAAAGGTAAAAGAAAACGGGGCGTCCAAACGGCCCAAAAAAACGAATGGTATAAATGGTATTGGATTAAAATTTCGGCAACGAAAGTATCAAAATATGTAATTATTTGCTAACTTGGTGCGAGTGATCTTTTGCGGCAGAGCCAGTCTAAGCCAAAGTGGCAAGGAACTTGGCATGGGCAGCATCCAAACGAGTGGTGTCAATGCTGTATTGCTTGGCTTGTTTGGACAAGTTGCTGACAGAGTTAGCAAAGGCCATTCTGACGGGAGCAGCAACAAGGTCAAGAGCGCCACCAACAGTGTTGCCGATGACTACCTCAGCACCGTTGGTCACGGACTGAACCAAGGGTCCGAGCAAAAAGTTGCCGACAGCCA
>JAJMAH010000145.1:0-51123 GCA_030564925.1 Geotrichum aggregatum | reverse complement strand
ATTCAAATAACTCTACCACCACAACTAATTCAACCACAAATATCTCAAACATCTCCACCCTACCCAATCCCATTGAAATTCTTTATTTTCCCCCAAAAATACAAAAATTATTAAAATTTTCACAACAGAACATAATATTCGCTACCCGTCTCCGATGTAACTACTTTCTTATGCACAAACTTGCTTAAATATGGCTGATTGAACGGGAAGCCTGAAAAATTTTCCGCTTGGCTCTCGCTCCGCTCAAGCCCGGCTCAATGTAAAGTAATTTAGAACCATCGCCCGCTACCCCATCTTTTATTCGTTTGCCACCGACATTCTTTTTGTACTTGAGCAGCAATCCATAAATTACTGCTCTTTATACATATTCTCCGATACCTTCAAATAAACATTCTGTGGTCTTGTTCACTTCTAAGCTTTTTTTTCTCTTTGAGAGACCTTTATTCTCCCAAGCTGCTTTTTCCTCGAAACTCTGGAGTGATCTTTTCGTGTTTACTCTTTTAGTATCAAATTTTCTACGACTGTGCTGCCGTTGTAGCTACCACGGTCTATCATTTTGAGCAAATATTTTTTGAAAACGACTATGTATTTTTCTTTAAGAAATGCTTGAAATGGCAACTGAATGTGCATCGAAATAACATGGCGTGGTATTCTACGCTAGATGTAAAGACCGACACGACCTGTAACACAAATGCTACCACGGCCACTAGCGTAGGTTACCACCATGCCTTATGTAAGCAACCCCAAAAAACAATTGGTGACCTGAGCATACCCTTCGCTTACGGTGCACCGCGCTAGTTCCCATGCCTTCTGGGTAGAGTGCCCAATAGCTTTGCGTTTGTACCAACTCTGTCTTTACTTACCTCGACAGGCACACCCGCAATTGAATTGCAACAAAAAAACGAATTGGGCTCAACCGGGAATTGAACCCGGGACCTCTCGCAATCGTGCTTAGAACCCTAAGCGAGAATTATACCACTAAACCATCGAGCCAATTTCTTACATGCCAATATTTACAGCTAAACTGGAGGACACTAGATAGGGAGCCACCTCCTGTGCTCAAAATCGACGAATTCACGCTTTTGCACCTTTGGATAGGTTTTTTTTAACGCGGGCGCTTTTGACTGGACTTGCCTGGTTTGGAGGGGGAATTCTCAAGAGTGATTCGGGTTTTGACTTACGGTAATACGAATTTTGGCTCAAGCCTACCATGAAGGAAGAAAGAAGAAGGGGGCACAGCCAGCGGATAGCCCAACTGGTAGAGCCACCATGGAAGTGGCATCACCTGGGTTCAAATCCCTGCTGTGCCTAGTTCACAGTGAAGGTCAAACCTTATGAGGGAAGTTCGCTTAGGTTTTCCCCTGGCTCCCCAGCCAGGTTTCCCTGAAGCGCTGTGATAAAAGGCTTAAGTAAAGCCTTTGCCAAAGCAGGGAGGATTCCAACACCATCACCGCACACGAACGCAAAAGCAAGAGCGAAATACTTCGCCCAGAAACCAAGTCTGTATCAGACAAGCAAAGAGCCATGTCTTCTTCTATACGCGTCTAATAGTTACTACCGACAGGGTGGTCTCCATAATTAGCCAGGACAATAAACTGATGTATTATTATACTTGTCTGGTTCGGAGGGGGAATTCTCAAGAGTGATTCGGGTTTTGACTTACGGTAAAACGAATTTTGGCTCAAGCCATCCATGAAGGAAGAAAGAAGACGTCTTGACTGCATTTGATACAGACCTGGGAAGATATTATTTACTTTGTGTTCATATTTTACTTTTACCATTTTTGTTTCTACACAATCTTTCATAGCCGTGATATCAATCTATTCATTCATTCATTCACGAATTCACGCGAATCGTAGAGATATCTCATTGCTACTACTATATTTAGAAAAACCGCTATTATTGCAACACTCCAAACATCACTGGTAAATTCCGAAAAGCATTTTCGACATCCACAATCTATTGTAGGCATGGAGCGCTTTGAATTTGTCCATGTATAGCCAGAACCTTGAAGATAAACAGCTGAGTCAATAATAGTAGTTTTACATATGTCCTGGACGTTATATTTCATCTTGATTTGATCGATACATTGATCAGGCTTATCCATCATCTACAATATTTTTTCGCCTGCCTGTTTGATACAAATCTTGGAAACTTCTCAATTGATGTTTTCTCGGCTACTGACTTATTACCGAAACATCTAAAACCTCTCTTCTGTTCGAATATGGAATGGCCAAGCCATCCTCTACATGAAAGCCCAAGCTTCACGTCGACTGTCAACGTCGTTTCTGCCTCTCTCGACATCATACATATGGTTGACGTTGGTCAGAAGCAAGCATCATCGGTGTTGGGAATGTTGAAAGTACGAGGCGCATGAGAGAATACACATACCACATTAGCTGCTGAGTGTGTATGATTCGATAGACAACTAGAGCGTGCATCATAGTAGTGAGCTTGAATAGTTGAGCATGAATGATTTTTCTATTGACAAGGCTCATCTACATAGCTGTGAGATTACATTGGCAAACATAGCATGACGCTCGTGTTTCTGGTATTAGCCCTTGAGAGTTTGAACACTAGCAGAGACTCGCTCAATACCGATTTACAAGAGCATTGGCTTTAGCATTAGCCCACCGTTCTGAGAAACCGCAAGCCTAACTACTACAACCATTAACAATACAAAGTCAAGACATCGACGTAATAGTGCGAGCAAAAATCACCAATAGTAGAACCATTCCGCGCGGACGGCAATAGTGTTGAGGCAATCTCTAGCAGCACTCAACAACGATGTGGTCATAAACAGTCTTCAGAAGCCATGTTCAAGTAGTAAGGTGAGCTCATGTAGAAATCTGTGGCCCTGTCGCATTGATAATCAACAGCTGAAACTGTTGAGAAAGGCCATCTTGACACTGAAAGCACTGCCAATAGAAAGTCAGCATTTAAAGTGTTGCTCAAAACTCATAGAACAGACGACTTAACAACTTTCAAACAAGGTAGAAGGCCTTGTGTTGATTCAATAACGTGAGTCTGAATGCACTTGTATACAGGTAGAGGCAAAAGTATCAAGAGCTATGAAAGGTTGATTGACTAGCAGCGGCAGATTGTAGAACAAAAACTGGCTGGAGGGGCGCGGTACAGAGGTGGATGGTTATAGATTGACCCAAGAGCAGCAGACGACCAAGGAAAAACCAAGAGCGTGTTTACTGACAGACAACAGTAGACTGATGATTGAATAAAGACAAAAGACTGATAAACGAAGCGGTAGGCTGCTTGAGAACAGGTGCAAGAGCAGCGTTATACCGATGAAGACAGACGGGAGACTGCTGGAGGTTCAACGGCAACATTGCTTGAAAAGCAGAGGTAGATTGGTAGGCGAATGGAAGATGAACGGAAGATGAATGGTAGATGAAAGTGAAGCGAGCGCAAATATAAAGCGTGCTACAAACACTTGGAATACTTGCAGAGAACTGAAAGATGTGGCCGATGTGATCCAGGGTTGCCTTCTGTTGAGGATAACTATGTATTGTAGTGTTTGCTTGAATCTGTCACCGCTAGTTGCCAGCTTGCCGACTTGCCTATTACAGCTTGGCTGTGAAATAACTGCGTCTCAGAAAAGAAGAATAGAGGAGAAATGAGGTGCCAATTTGAAGTCATCGAACTTCAAGCGTGAAGAGCTCTCAAGCGCATCCAAAAACGACGGCTAAGACCCACACACGCTTGTACTAAGTACACTGATGTAAAATACATTGCAATGAACCTTGTTCGATAGTTGTGTCTTTCATTGTATTGATCTAGAGCTCGCAACTTCAATGGTGAGACACAAAACAGCCACTAAGATTTTTTTGGTTATGATAATTGAGGTTAGGTTAAACGCACCATCCTAAAGACAGTAACTTTTTCAAGATCTTTTCTATTTTGTGATGTCTATAGACTGGTTAACTGCAATTTGAACAATATATTTCCTGATATGCTTACACGCTACTATTTAAGCAGAAAATTCTCTAACTGACTAAAAACTGAAAACATTTCACTTCTCAAATACAGAGACCGAAGAGCCGCTATGAAAAAGAAGTCGTTCTAAGTTAACGATGTTGTCGTGAATTTGTGCTCACAATTCGTCAAAACCGCTTGAAATTTTTCTACAAGATTTAAACGTGCACCGAAACAGGTACTCATGCATAGCGCAATTCTTGAGGCCAAAGTAATAAGTGTAACTACAGTGAGGGGATTACTAGCCTTTTATGTTGACTTTACACAACGGCAAAAGAAGTTTTCACCATTTTTTGATGTCTATCTTTGGTTGGTATTCGTCGCCTGAAAGCACTTAAAAATATGGCAGGCTTTCTTTATGTCAAGACCGTTTCCATGATCTGAGACCACCTGGCGCCCCTGCTAAAACGTTATCCAGCCATAAAGGAAGTACAGCTGCAGAAAGAAAATCTAGAGATCAATTGCTAGAGGAACGTGAGCCAGCTTATGAACTCTTGAACTATCTCTTTTGCATCATACAAAGCAAAAATCCCCTACTACTATTTTACGACAATTCTGGCCTTGCCTGTACCTACAAACGAGGTACAAGCCTATACACCAAAAAATGCCATACGAAAACAATATTCGGTATAGCGGTATAGTGAGTTTATACATAATTTGTAACTGCGCAAGATAACTAGTAGCAAACTCAGCTTTCACCATAAGCCTTCAATGGCCAGACACTCTCGAGGCTTCTCATAATGACTGCATCTTTTTATTAGCGTTGGCGCATTAGAAGGGTTTGCTTCAAATACCAAAGTAGTCAAGTTTTAGATTTAGAACAGAGTCTGCTATTGATAATTAATACAACTAAGAGGCTTTCCGCAAGACTTTCGTGAGTTTCAGGAGCCCGCTTTCTTTCAAGTACCAAATGAAAACTCCAGAGTTATTCTTGGTGTCATCCAACTGTGTTATACCTTCATCACCACAAACGAGAAGAAGTAAACTTCTAATTCCTGTAAACAAATAAGTCTAAGACTAATTGATAGCACTTAAATTATTCAATGTAGACTGTCCCATACCAGGAAGCGACTCTGCGTAAATTGAGAAGCTAAACTAGCCGATAGCCGCAACACGTACTATTGATTGTGTCAACTGAAATGGATACTTAGCCTCAAGCTCGCAAGCTATGTGCTCTTTTGTCTCTGCGATGCCTCCAACATAAGTTGTCATGATACCTGCAATATACGTTCCAAGTGTGGATGTTAAAGTATGAAAAAATATGCAAATTACTGAAGACATACATCTTGCCTGGCTACAGAACCGACCTTGATAGTTGGCGCAGGTTCGAAACCAAGACTAAGGCTCGATATTTTCTAGCTTTTTAAGGCCAAGTGATCAAAGATAGCCGATAACTTAGCAACATGTAATGAAGCACAAATCTGGGGCTTGTAAAACTATTTACAAGACCGATTCAGCTTTATTCAATTATACTTCACAATTTGAGTATAAATTGGTCGAATTATTGCCCGGCTAAACATAAAAAATACTTCAACGGTTAGGGCCACACTTCATTTAAAAATGGGCGTTCCGTGTTATTGTCCGATATTGTCTGGTGCAACTGAATTTTACTGTAAATGATTTATTTAGTGAAGCGAACAATTCCGTAATTCTCTTGGAACTTGCAAATATAGTTAGTTTATGGACAGGAAAACTAAAAGAATTATTAGGCTCATGAAAATTGAGCAAGAATTACCACAAGCTATTGCAAGAGTTAAGTGAGGTGGGTAGATAATAAAGGCAGGTTTAGTACAAAACGAGGACGGCTTCAAAGCATTTTTTTGGTTTTCAGGGAGACTTCAAAATCAAGTTGATATAAAACTTTTTATGATAGACTTAGATTGATCTAGTCCGTGAGAATATAGTTAGTATGTCGCAATGCTTTTAAGCTACTAGATCTATGATAGCAATACCTTCTTCCAATCTTGAATTGATGAAGCCACACTGGCTAGAGATGAACCCATCGACTGTAAAGTTGATCTCAAGCGCAAAACTTGGCCGTAAAAGCTTTGGCTCGCAATGGCGCTGTGGGATCTTCGTTCTCCATTATGCATGAAATTTTCGGTCCCAGTTTTTCAGTCAGTTACTTAAACTTTTCCCTCAGGAGTCGCAACCGCCCTTTAAATCACATCGTTTCTTTGACTTCAATATGCTTTTATTGTAAGCTCTCTTAGCTGTAGCTTACTTTCATGAGCGCTAAACTTAACATTAAGCAGAAGCTAGATTTCTTTCCCATAGAAGCTCACAGCGCTGCCTACAAACATTCTATGATTTGCTGCTGAATCTATGACGCAACTGGTTGCTTAATGAAAGCAGTCTTGTGGACTTGGACGTATGAGGTGCTTGCCAAGGCCGTTGTTCTGAGAGCCTTGCATTCACTTCCGAATTCGTTGTGTTACCAAAACACATACAGGATGTATAGACAGAATCACACACATGCATAGCAAACTAGGAACCAGTGACACATACTGCGCCTTTGCCGAGACCAACAAAAGCAGTGCTTCAAGTGGTGTTAACACAGTCTACCCTATACCAGCCGTACTGGTGTCGTCTGAAGATTGTAGAGGCAAATTGCACCTCTAGCAGCATACTTTGCTGTAACCGTTATCAGGCTATGTCAAACGGGCGCTTGCCAAACAATCCGGGCTCGAAGTGGAGTAATTTGAATCCAGAATCACAAAGAAATGGAAGGTAGACTGCTAAAATTCACTTCGAGACTGGTGAGATTGAAAACAATCTACCAGTCTATTATTCGCTATCACGCAAGGCTTTCTTGAACTATGTTGGAGCGTGTGTTAGTCGGCGTCAGAAAGGGTCATGTGAAATAGCCGGATCCGACTCGGTATATTGGCAGGACTAAGAAGCACTGAGGAATACGAAGCAGGAGCATTACTAGAAGCCTTGGTGAGAAGCAAAGGAGCTTGCCTATTACTGATACACACCGTGCGATAGCAATCGTAGTTGAATTGCACCTTTCTAAATATTGTTTTAGAGAGCCTGTATTTTCCCAAACAATACCAATAGCGCAGTGATATAGGCAGATGCACGCTGGGCCCTGAGTAGGCTGGAAAACCCCAATCTGAGTAAAAATTGCTTTTGCCATGAACTGTAATAGTCTAGACTACTCAGGTTATATAGTATTGTTTAATCCTGAAAAATCAGGTACCGGACGATTCCCACGATCAAGTTTCTTTTTTTCCTTCTCGAAATTTGTCTGCAGTGGTATCAATTCAGCGGTCGAAGTGTGTCTCTCAATCTGAATGAGCTGATGGAAAAACTAGAAAAGGCTGAGCAGACGCAGACGCTGAGCAGATGCAGATCCAGAAGTAGAAGCAGACGTCTCAGCAAGAGGGATAAGTTCAGGTGGCGAACATCAGCTATGTCGGGAAGGTACGTATAGACCACTGGAGGTGTGCGCACGGTGTTGGCATAGTTGTGCTGTGCTCTGTTGGAAGTGACCGCGAGTCTAGCGATGGGCATTTCAATCAAGCTTTTCATAGTCGCTTGTTGGTCTCTGTTGGAGAATTGAGGCCGAGCGTCTGCGCAGGGGAAAGGTAGGACACAGAGAAAGCTGTTGCCAAGCTACAGCTGAATGAAGCAGAATATTCACGACATTGATCAGACTCGCGCGGTTGTATCTAAAGAGTGCAGCGCTAATTGCCTAGTCTCATGGTAACCAGAGCTAACCAATCATTGATTCCCAAATATACAGAGCCAATCATCATTTTTGATTACTCGCCGGCCGAGATGTAGAAATTATTCGTAGCCAATCATTCACACCAGCTCGAGAGCAGCGCGCATAAAGCCAGTAGCTGAGTGAAGAGGAAGATATCGTGTTATGGGTTTCGCAGAAATTATCAACGACGATAATAAGATGCAGCATATCAAGGCGTATACGGAAGAATAATCGTAACTATCAGATTTATCAGCCTTCCTCTTGCCTATTGCAATCGCCTTAGTGCTTTGAGCAGAGGCAAAGGCAGAGGCAAAAGAAGAGAGGATTGCCTGGAACGGCCAGTCTAGTCTACAGTTGTAGCGGCCAATACTGAAGGATTGAGTGAAACAAGAATCGCAACGTTGATAGAAGATAATCAGGACCCTGCGTACGCGTGAAGGAGCGCTGAATGTAATCTCATGTGAGTCTCATGTGAGTAGAACGCCAATCTGGTTTTTATCGTGGCGACTAGTCTAGTCCAAAGCTCCATGCATCATCTGCTATCAAGTAGCCATCTAATAACGCGCTACGATGGCTTTGTGATTGTTTCTCTGTGCTACGCTGGTGCTGCTACGGATTTTTTATCCCCCCCGAAGGTTTACTAGAGAGTCTCCTGAGCTTGAGGGAAATTGAGATAGTTCGAGGATAGATATCCAAGGTAGCGTTGAGGTAGCAGCGAGGTTGCCCAAAAGTAACCCTAAGGTAAGCCGCGGCAAAAATGACGGCTGTTAACGGTTGAGGGACACAAATGGATCCGGCGACAGACGGTAGCAAGTCAAGAGTTGAGAGTCGAGAGCCAGCTGACATAGACATGTGACTGAATACGATGCTGCTACCGTTTTCACATGTTTGAATTCAACGGATAAGCTTAATCCTGAGCTTGTTTACTGGCGGAGGGCTTCGAGAATTCCAAGTAACGATAAGGATTCTTGGGTTTTATGATACTTTCCAGTCAAGTCTTGCCGTTGAAGCCTGCGGAAAAGCCCACTGTTGAGTAGAGTTGGATCCTTCAGCAGGCCTCATTTAAGTCCTCAGTTGAATTCTCAGGTTTACCTCAAGTTCACCTCAATTGGCCTCAATGTGGCCTAAGCTATAGACTTCAAGCCTTTTTCCGCTGGGTTTGTTCAACCTTCATTTCGGAGGATAGTTCACGCTAAAGTTTGCTTCGACATCGCCAAAAGTTGCCTCTGGAGCCTGAACCAATCCATGAATGACATCAATGACATCAGCGTCACATGAACCTGAAACCACGCTCTTCTCATTGGCCCAGATACGCACAGCGTTTTGGCACGTCTGACGCATGATTAACCGAGCGACGGCAGATGAATATTGCTCTATTTTGACCCGTTTCCAGGGTAACAGACGTCTACCGTGTCGTTGTTTCGTGAGTACTACGTTTTCATTTACTCTCCATACTAAAATATGTAGAGTGCAGCCGGTGTTTGTGGGCTGGACAGCGCAGGCTACCGCTTGTGCCATTGGAGCAGCTGAACACACTCACTGGCGAACGAGGCAATTGGGGGGGTTGCTGTCTTCCAGTCTGCCCTTCCTCTGAGATCGTGCAGTGCAAACTTCTAAGAACCTACGAATCGAGCAAAACGAGGCGAGAAGCAAAAGCAAAAGCAAAAGTAAAAGTAAAAGTAAAGCCAATAAACAAAAAAAAAGAAAACAAAAAAGGAAAAAAGAAGAAATCATGGCAACGGTCACCACCCTAACCTCTAAGTGACACAAATTCGAATCTGAGCCTCGCTCGCGCGCAGAAAAACAAAAGAAACTTCAAGGGCAGAAAAAGAAAAGAGACTAAGCGAGACTTCGGTAACTGGTAGCCAAGTACAGCAGAGTGGTAGTAACTGCAGTAACTAGCGGTGACTCGCAGTGACTACCAGCAGATAAATACTCCTCAATATCCCTCCTTCGCTCAAAGGTCATGTTTGTAAAAATAAGAGCCTTAACAGCAGATATTAGACTTCACTGAACTTCACAAAGAAATCCCATTATACGCAGTAACATATTGACACATATTAACACACACATTGTACGGAGTAACACACTCAACCACCACAACTTTACCTGCACTTACGCTCTATCATAGCCAACACAGACGTTACTACAGGCACCATTGAGCATCTACCACAGAATCACCACCGAACATAACCCTCCTTAACGACCATGCGCCAACGAATCGATCCCATTGATAAACTCAAAATATGCAACTTCGTTGAGCTAAATAGTCCCAGCACCCGCGAGGTACAAGACTACACATACAAACTCATGGGCCGGCGCCTAAAACAATCCACCATCTCGACCATTCTGCGCGTCAACAGCATGCAAATACAGCACGAGGGCGGGCGGGGCCGGCGCGTCAACCGCAGCATCCAAGTCAATCCCCAAGACCAATCTATGTCCTCCATCGCAAACATCCCCATCTCCCTGCTCACCATTCTCTCCCCCGAACGCTCGCGCAACCGCACCAGCAAGAACGTGGCCCTCGAAATCCGGCTGCTGGAGGAAATCTACCACATCATCTCGAGCGGTCAGCTCACAATCACCCTTGCGACGCTACATGACGCTATTCTCATCCTGTGCCAAAACGGGCCCTACACACGGCCACTTAAAGTCCCGAAATTCCTGCGCGACCTAAGTGAAAAGTACTTTCTGGCTCAAAAGGTCTTTAAGTTCCTGAACGGTGAAGTCAGCTACCCGGACATGATTGAAAGCTTGCAGGTCGTATATCCAGGCCTAAGCTTTGCCACCACTGAGCCCGAGCCTGCTCCGCCAACCCACTCCTGGCCGGACCCGGATGTTGACTGCTGCATGGAGAGAGTGACGATTGACCCTCTAGAGAATTGTGACAACACTGACTCCATCTCCTTGTGCGTCGGCCGGGACACTTTTAATTATGGGGACAACGCCGGTTTTGATGAAGGCAACGATATGGATAATTTCGACTTTGAGGACGGCAGGGCCGACTATGCGGACGGAAACGGTGAGTTCACCGACGGCCTTGGAGACTTCAACGAAGAAATTGCAGACTACAACGGTGACATTATTGACAATATGATTGATATTGGCAACGAGTACGACTATGACAACAACGGCAATAACAACAACAGTCTCTGTCACAAACTTGCTGCGGGATCAATTTCACACGAGAACCTAGGCCTGCTACTTGATCTCAACCAATATCCTGCCCTCGCGTTTCTTCAAACTCCAGATGACATGTTTTCATGCCCCCCTTCTTTACAATATGGCAATGATCAAGACTATTTCCTGTTCGGCGACCCTCATCATTTACAGACCTGAGTTGAAGTTTGTTCAAGCTTGAGTCTATTATACAATACTACAGGTTTTTGAAATCTTGACATCCCCATTGAATCCAAAGATTCCAAGAATCCGAGGTTAAAGGGCTGCAATGCAGTTAATAACTACATTTTTAAAACGAATCAGGCCAAACTTTTTAGGAGATATACAGCTGTGAGCCCCGTGGAACAGGCTAGGTCAGCTTACCCACGCCAAAGTCTCTCAGACAATTTGCGCATGTGTGACGTGTGATGTGGTTTATTTTTTATTTTTTTATTAACGTTGAATTCACGAATTCTATTTTGGTGTACACTACTAGCATGAGCCTGTGCTAGCTACTGTACGGGGCCCAATATTTGCCAAGATCTGTGCTAATATTTCTGGTGGTTTTTATTTTTTATTTTCTTCTTATTTTTTTTATGTCTTTCACGTTTTCCACGTTTATATTTTTTTTGTTCATTTTTGTCTTTTTATTTCTTTTATTTTTTTTTGGATTTCGTTTCGGATTCCGCGCTCGGTTTTCATCTTTGGTGGTTTAGTTTTGACCTGTTCTGTTAACTTTCCAGTGCTGGCTAACTTTGGTATTCCTACCCACCCATTCCTCCCTTCCCCCATTCTCCGGTCCAGCAATAATGATTTTCCAGATATATATATATATATATATATATCGATACTAGATGGCCTGTCTCTATCAGGATTCCATGTGTGTCAATGTGTTCATATACTCAAGCTTGTGTTTTGTATCTTAATTCTGATTTCATTCTATATCATAACTATACTGATCATGATATCGACAGATTGGACATCTACTGTATCAGTCATATAAATATATTTACGGCATAGCCACGATAACATTGGGCCCGCCGTTTACCGGCTACCGCACACTGCAATCTTGCTTTTGCTGGAAGTTCAATTCCATGTCGTCATTGCCTTTATTGACACCAAAGCGACTCACCACGGCTGCACCTACTGCTCCAGGGTCTCAATCATGTCCTTTATCACATTGCCCTGCTCCCAATACTCCACCTCCCCGAAATTCTGCAGGCCCTCCATCCACGAACTGTAAATGTTTCCATTTTGCCCCATCTCGTCCTCCAAGTTGACCGACGCGTCTCGCATTTTGACAAAATACTGAAATGTCACGTTTGCGCCGCTCATCGTCGTAGCCATTTGCTCTAGCAGCTCAAAGAGTCTTTTAGCAGATGCGTCCTTTTGTAGCATTGATGCAAACGAAGAAAATTGGTTTGCGCTCATGCCTTCCTTGTATTTGACCATCAGACACATATTCAAGTAGTACTCGACCGTCACACCGCAGTAGTGTGCAAACCGATCTAGTAAACTCGTCACAATGTTGATGCTCATTTCGATCATTGCGCTTACAGAGAAAAAGGTCTGGTCCAGGTTCAACTCATTGGTGGGGTCTGCCAACCTGAGAATGCAAATAACGGAAAAAAACCCGAAATACAGGTTGGCGCGATGCGGCAGAATTTGAGGCGACCGTGAGGTGCCTAGAACCTCTGAAATGTCAATATGCGTGGGCAAAGAATCCTGCCATGCTCGCAGCGCGTCTGCAATATCCCGGTAAAGTTTTACTTGCACATTTCTCGGCGTTGAAAAGAAGTTGACCTTGTTTATTTGATTGATCAGTCGGTTGGCGATCCCGTTCAGAATATAAAACTTGTTGAAATACGACAAAACACGGAGCGACTCGGGAAAATACTGTGTCGACGGATTCTGCGACTTGATGAGAGCGTCAGGCTTCCACACATCCCACTCTTCGCGCGTCTCGGGTTCGCTAAAGTTGAAATAGTCTTCAATACGGATTTGCGGCGGTCGCCCTAACCGGCCGCTCAGTATCGTGTCAATGATGCAGCAGCATTTCCACGTACGCAGGGAATACACTGAAGAGTCTGGATGGCACGTGTTGAGTCCCAGATCCATGGCCATTCTAACTGCAAATCCAACCACCATCCAAGCATTGCTCCAGTATCCTTCGGACCAGAAATATAGGGCTTGTACAAGGAACGCTTGCACGCCCTGCATGGTGTGTTTCGACTCCAACGTGGCAATCACCAAATCGTGTATAGCTCGAATGGTATACGGCTGGATGCTTTGTCTTGTCGCGGGAGGGGTGACGGGCATTTGGGCGTATGACATGAATACGCACGACCAGAAGAGCGCTGACTGACTGTTCTTCTCGAGATCTTCGTGCACTGAGGCAGAAATGCGATACAGCTCCTGTTTGTTGATCATGGGGAACATTGGGTGAGTAAATGTAAAGTATATATTAAGGGTGTCGGCAATACTATGAGGAAGCAGTTGCTTTTTCCATTCAGCTACATTGAGCGACGACAAAGAGAGCTTCAGCCGCTGGAAAGACGACAGAAAAAGAACGTCAAACCCAGAGCTTACTCCGAGGCTTGTAATTTGGCTCGTATCCGGATCATCCAGGGTTTGTCTATTCGTTGAAAGAATGCTGGCCTTGGCTGTGGGGTCATTTGCAAAGAGCCTGTAATCTTTGCTTTCAGTTTTTTTGATTGAGCTCTGAATCATTGTGAGATCAAGCTCGTTGATTCCTAGAATTTCCAAGAGCGATGTTCGCTGGAGCGTTTCTTTGTAGTTTGACGTTTCGACGACTTCAGCAGTATCTGCATCCGAGAGTTTAGCGGCAGCAGTCATGAGAAGTTTTTCCACGGTTTGATTTGTATCCATCTCGAGGACGAGCCCCAAGAGGTCGGTCAGTTTGTCTGTGGCGCGCTCCAGTTTTTGTAGATACCCTGTAGGGATGCCTCTTTTCTTCTTTGGACTGGTATAGGAGCATTTGAGCTTGCTGGTGATACATGACTTGCAGGGGAGTTGGGCGTCGCACTTAGCCTTTTTGAGTCTGCACTGGTCGCAGGCCTGCCTATTTCGCCGTTTGCGAACTCTTGACAGTTCCAGCGAGGAGCTACCTGTAGGAGATTCTGTCGACATAGTACTAGGCAAGTAGACGAAGGTCAAGGAAGAAGTCGAAAATATCGGAAGAAAAAGAGATACAAGTCGAGGACAAAACCGGGACGTATTCCCCGCCAAATATGAATAGTTATTTACCCTGCTTTTTGCTCCGCAATTTGACGTTACAAACTTTGTGCTCTTGACGTCTTTTTTGTCTTTGGCGGCTTTGACCTTCTCTAGAAACTTAACTGGAAATTCTTCTACAAGCATCACACAAACAATCCCTTGCAATTAATGGTAATGGTGTTTTTATATTAAGGTCTATGATAGAATAAATAAAGTACTATTGAAGATCAGCCTACACTCCGACTTGGTTGGCCTGCGCTGCCTTTCGAGCAAGTCTGCCTTTCCACCACTTGATAAATGCGCTACTTACAAAGCTAAACAGGAAGTTTACCACAATCCATACAGTAAACACAGCAAAGTTGATAGGCATGTGCGACTTGGTTCCGAAAATAACGGTTCGAATGGCCTGCTGAGCATTGTGCACGGGCAAAACCTTGCCAATCTGGTAGACACCGGGAGTCAGCTCTAGAGCTGAAAACGACGTGGCAGCGTTGATGGCAACCCAGAAAATTAGCCAGTAACCCAATGCTGGCTGGAAAACTACCATGATAGCGCTTACCATGTTTTCACTGGCACCGCCCAGAGCCCACATGCCCATGAAATTGACCATCCAGTAAACTACAAAGCCACCGCGACCGTACTTGACGGAAAAATCCTCCTGGAAAGCAAGGGAGACCAACGAGAACGCAAGAGACAGAATAAACATGGCGCACATGTTGAGAAAGGGCCTGTGGAACATGGCATGAAGAAACTTGACTCTGGTCAAAATTGACATGTGTAGGCCTGCAAAATGGGGAATTTCAAAGAACGACACAATGATGAGGTAGATGAGTCCAGTGACCAGAATGGCAGGAACAACATCTCCATAGTAATTAGTGACTTGAACAAAGGTGAACGAGACGGGCTCTGCAAGCAAACTAGGCGCATTAGATGCCAAACGCGACAAGTTGCTTGCAGAAAGAGTTGATGACAAGTTGTGGACCCACTCTGTTGCAAACTGTTTTGACCAGACGGCGTTCATGTTGTCGATACTAGGCAGCAGATAGTTGTACGATACAGTCTCCTGGCGAGCCGGATTGTACACCAGCTGGACGAGGTAGGAGGTGTCGGGAGCCTCTCCGTTTGCAAGAGCTTCGTTGAGAACCTGTGTAGCGTTGGGAGCAATGGCAATGGCGGCCCAGGCCTGCTCATCATGGATGTCAAAGAATACGGTATCAATGCTGCCTTTGTAGTCTTTGGGGTTGATGATTTCATAGCCAAGGTTTGTGGGAATACCGACTAAGGGCTGGATGAATTTGACGAGGGAGGGCCCTACGATGTCCTGGTCAAAATCAAGGACCCAGACTTTGATGTTGTGCAGTCTCCTTCCGCGATGATGCATGGAGCCCCAGTACACGGAAAGAATAGCCATGACGGCGGTACACAGAAGAAGCAGAAGCCATAGGGACTTTTTCAGGATCTGAAGATGTATGGGGTAGATGCTTTCGTGAAAGATGCCTACGAGGAGAGGTGTTTGCTCGTTGGCGCTAAATTTTTTCTCATTGTTGACAACGTTGTCATTACTGTTCTGGTTTTTTTCAGGAAGCTCCTGCTGTTCTTTTTTGGTCATGATGTTGTCTGAATTGTCCAAAAATTCACGGGAAGCGTTTTCAGAGGAGGAAGAGGAGGAGGACAGCATTAGTGAGTGGTCTCTTTTGCGGTATGCCTGTAAGTAACTACAAATGGGATTGTGTTGAGCTTAATGAGATTGAAACAATTGTCAGAGTGAATAAAGAAATACTCGAAAAAAGGTTAATCCGTGGAGTTTAAGTATTAAGCAATTGTACGGACCAGATTTTTCAAAATTACTCATGGAGCAAAGTTGATGCACGTTAGAGGGAGAAGGACCAGCCGTTTGTCACTAAGCTTGCAGAGACCATTTGAAATCTAACGTTGGATACCCGAGTTCTGCAGACTCGACCTATGGAAACAATAGTCGAGCTTATGGAAATTGCTTGCTAAGTCCACGGCTGGGACAAATGGTCTCCGCGAGTGAGCCAATTCCAGCCTGGCACGTAGATTAGCCCATGGTTGCAACATTTGAGAGCGTATGAGGGCATGGAGTTGAGTAATCTCAGCGTCGCCATCTAGGTCATGTTCACGTTTTTGAGTTTATGTCCGTACATTCGTGTCGGGACGGTCGGTCACTCGTACTCTGGGAAGGGGGGGCCGACACGAACGAGCGCGCAGCATGGAGATATTGGCTATTGTACCTAATAATCTAGATTAGTAAGGCCTCTGTCTGCCTTAGAGCCGCGCCTGAAATCTCCGTGGATATAAGATTCCAAAATCAACACTGGTTGTAACACGCTAAATATAACATTCACCACCACCCTAAGTGCAACAAAGTTTCTTGTAATTGCTTATAGCCGTTCTCTTTCTCTCTCTGGCTAGCGGCAGTACGGCAGTGCATTGCGAGCTTCTCTTCTAAGCAGATCCAAATCAGCGACAATCGTGTGCAGTAGGTGAGCTTAAGTCCCTTCCAGGATGGAATAACGAGGCCAGATTAGGAAACTCACACACGGCGGCAGCGCTGAGCAGTAGAGGCATGTAAAGTCGAGCTTTGTCAGAAACGGAAGAGAAAAAACATCAAACACACAAGCCACTCGGTGTTTAAAACTGCCGACATTGTCATTCACCGTGGCTTTCGTACGTAGAGCTCAATTTAATGATTACTGATCACTCAGTTGCCAGCCGTCTTTGGCAGCTACGATATCGGTGTTTGTCAGTATGTTTTAACTTTTTTATTCTTATATTTTATTTTTATTTTTATTTATTTATTTATTTTTTATTATTATTATTATTGGTAAATATCCTTCTTCAAGATAGGTCACGCCGCGCGTGTGGCCATCGTATGATATCGTCATCATAGTCAGTCCCTTGCTCTATGCTCGCTAATTCCAACCACCACCTCCATTGCTTCTATTTTGCGTTGACGTCGCCGCCGTTGTTGGATCCAGATATACCTACTACCACCAAGTTGCTTGGTTGTCTGGTTGCCTGGTTGCCTAGTTGCCTAGTCGCTTAGTGCACGGCTAATTGTGATGATTAGCCTTGCGAGAAGCCTAATGGAGAACCTGGCATGGAACCTGACGACGACCCTGTAAGGCTGAACCTGGGCCAACACCCGGCAAGCGTTTATATTCGCTACCAGTAGAGCCTGTGGTTTGCTTGCTAGTTACTGGTGGTAGTTTACAAAGGAACCACACATCAAGCTCATGCAGACCATGCTCTGCGAGAAGTTCGAGTCTCCAAAAGACGCTGCCTTCACCAGACGATGGGTCGTCCTCTCAGTCCTAGCTACTTTCCTGTTTCTGGGCACCCCGCTCTGGCACATCACAACCTCCATCCACAGAGCCCCCCTACAGCATCTAGAACACGACAAACTCACTAGCCACTACAATGTCCATAACGCAACGATCACCATCCCCGTCTACTTTGATGGCCTCCCTCAGCAAACAGAGCTGGCAGGCTTGTTCATTGAAAACACCC
Organism: Geotrichum aggregatum; assembly: GCA_030564925.1. Taxonomy (NCBI): domain Eukaryota; kingdom Fungi; phylum Ascomycota; class Dipodascomycetes; order Dipodascales; family Dipodascaceae; genus Geotrichum; species Geotrichum aggregatum. The sequence continues at coordinate 33,488 of JAJMAH010000145.1, read as the reverse complement.
AAACAGCGGTTGACTCCAAACTGGCTGCCATGAATGTCGGGTCGAAATGGAACATGAAGCTCTACCAGAACTGCGTGCACGGCATGTATTGTGTGAAATTTAAGGTCCATGAACACAACGGACTAGAATCAGATCAAGAACGAGAACAAGGACTAGGCCATAAAAGAGAAACTTCCTTTGTATCCCCTCTAACCAGAGATATGACCATCACTCTGTCCCCAGACTCAGATGTATCCACGCACCCCGACCAAGTAGCCACCCATTTGCTCAACATGTTTTCCCATGAAATATCTCTCTTCAAAGGCCCCAGTGGTAGCAACAAGCCCTCGTCAGTCTCGGGGTTTGGCCCTGCTCCGATAACTCACGCTCCTCAATTGCATTTGACATTCTCACTCTTTGCCCAGGATGGCTCAACCGTCTCGTGGAGCATTGCTCAGGCCCTTGAAACGTATTTTAGACCGCTCCAAAATGAGCTGGCAAGAGTTGTCAACTTTACGGTAGACACACAGGTCCAGTTTTACTCAACGCTGTCTGCAACACCCATACCGTCTGCCGCTGGCTTCACTCTGTCGCAGGATGACCTTGCAACCTTTGTCAATTTTGCAGACTGGAGTTTGTCCAGTATTCATTCCTATCCAACTGTCAACTTTATTGTATTTGTGCCCGACAAGAAATATGCGCCTCTGTTTATACAAGATTCATCAACCAACTCGTTCTTTATCCCGCAATGGGGAGGAGTCGCAATTTTTAACCCGAAAAGTCCTAAAAGTCGCAAAAACCAAAAGAACAATAATGATGATAATAATCACATACACGCTGCGGACCTCGCCCCGGCCCTTGATATCTTTGCGGCCCATTTACTTACCTACTTAGGAGCCCCTCTTGGCCCGACCACCACCAATCCTACCAACCCCATTTTCCGCATAGACGGTCTCGCGCGTATCTCCGCGCACCACGCATTAAATACCGCATCTCACTCTCTCGCGAGTCTCTATCGTGTCTCACAATCTCTGCCAGGTATTTCCATTCCTTATTCCGTGCTTCTAAGCGTCAACACTGCTTTAGAGTCCATTTCGTCGTCCCTCGGTTCATTGAAAACTGCTGATTGGGACAACGCTGTACAGAGCGCGGGAAGGGCGGTGAGGTATGCGCAAGAGGCCTTTTTTGAGAAGGAAATGATGATGGCTCATGTGAGGGGCGGAGGAGCGGGATTCCCGCAGCAGCATCATATTGCTGTGTACCTTCCGTTGTTTGGACCTATGGCAGTAGTCATGTCGATGGGCATGGTCAGAGTAATCAAAGAACTGTTTTAGAGAAACAATAAATTATACAATAGAATAGAGAATCAAGTGAGAAATTAAATTGTCCATAACTAGCTCTAATATCCATTCAACGCTTCTTTTTGTTGTTTTTCGTGCCCTTCTCCTTGACCTCCATCCAGTGAGGCCTGACACCCCGCCTGGTCAATGCGTCCTGTACAGCTTTGATCTGAGGCCCTTGTACTAGCACTTCCATCTTCTCCGACCCCTCTCTGACCGGGTTGACTGCTGTGGACCCTGCACACGTTCTGCGCAGCTCTTCCGCAAGTGCGCCCGGATCAATGTGGAACGGCTCCACGTTCGTCACCTTGGTCACAACCTTGTTGCCGCCCCTCCGCTCTGTCTCAATCAAGATTGTGGGCACCTGGCCCTTGACTGGCTTGAAACTCTTAAGCAGCGCCGCGGCTGTTTCGTCCTTTAGCGCAGGATCCTCGGGATCGTAAATAACATGGTAAGCTGTACAGTTGTTTTGCAGCTGCGTTACCAGTTTATCCCGCCCAATGCTGCGGAGCGCCGGGTTTAGCGCACCTTCCTTTGGCATGTTGAGCGCCGGCGCCAACAGATCGTCCGCAACAATATTTTTTCGGTTGGACTTGTCTACAAGCTTTTTGTCGTTTATGTATTTCACCAAAATAACCTTGATCATTTCGTTGTCGTAATACTGAACCACAGATTCGGGATCCGCTTCTTTGAAGAATCGTTGTGCGGCTGCATGCGGTTTCCACAAGTCAATGGAAGTTAATTTGGTGCCTTGCGAGCTCTTGGCCGCTTGGAGTCTGCTCTTCTTCTTGACCTTAACGACCACAAAGTCCCTGACACGAGTATTTTCGCGGCCTGCTATTGACTGAATTACAACGTCATCTGCTCGGTCTTTGATTTTGACCAGCCCTTCTTTCTCCATTGCCTTGAAGAACTTTGCTGCTTTCTTCCATGACGTTTTCTTCATTTGTAGATAGGACGAATCAAATGGTAGATTGGGCAAAATGTAGTTGGCAACGAAATTGGACGCTGTAATGGGAATCTCAATGGGCTCATCAAGAGCTATACGGAGTGTTTGTAGCAGGCCAACCTTGAAAGCTTCGTCTACCTCATCAGTGGTAAACTCAGGCTCCTCTTGTTCGATAGGAGCCTGCGCCGCTTTTTCAGGTTCTTGTAAAGACAGTTTTTCTAATGCTTTATCAATGGGTTGATCTTTCGAAACAGAGTCGCTAGCAGCAACTGTGGTATCGCTGGTTTTCTCATTTATGACATTGCCATCAGTAGCATCGCCAGTTGGAGTATCAGCCACGTAGGGCACTGTCAAGTCAAACTCCAATGGGGGCTTCAGCTCGGATTTATACTTGTCACACAATGTATCTCCAATCACATGGACCATCTGGACTGCTTTGCCTTTGACGCTTCTGTCGAGATTACCAAGAGAAGTGAGCGCAATGCCTACTCCAATAGGAACCGTGGGCCTTGCCAAAAGACCTGCAGCAACTACCTGGCCTTCTCTGATATTTGGGTACGGTGGAAAACATCCAGGAATCATGAGATCAGCACCACCCTGTAGAACTTCAAGCACTTGACCAGGCGTGAGAATGATCTTGGCGAGATATGGACATTTCCACATTGTAAAAATCGTGGGAATCAGGTGTGTCTCATTCAACCTGATCCACAGGGGTTTGCCAGTCAGATCAGTGTAAATAATTGCCTTCATGCCATTGTGAAGCATGGCTCTAGCGTGGCGAAGTTCTTTGGGAGCCAAATCCAGTTTTGCCTCGGGAGAAAGCCTAGTGTCGTCGAGTCCAAAGTCTTTGCAGATGCTCTGGAGCATTTGACGACGAGCTGAGCTTTTGAGGTTCGAATACGGTTTTACCTATAACATTAGCTATCAGGAAAGTTGAATTGTCTATTTCAAAACATACCTGGGGCTTGTGTTTGAACATAGTTGCTGGTGGGAAGGTGAAAGTGAAGGTGAAAAAGTGAAAAAATGAATCAGAAAAATGCATTGGGAGCACTTCTGCAGTGACCTCCAGTGACTTGGCCTACAACACTCAGCCATACGTCTATGCCTAAGCTTGCCTACATTCATGTCAGAATCAGAAGAAGAAAAGCTCATTGATTTTTCAAACATTACTACGGGCGCCATCAGCGGGCCCGTAGACCCGGAGTTTGTGTACTGGTGCCCTACAATGGACATGGTCATGTTCACGCCGGCCACTGATGATGGAGGGCTCATCGTATACAGGTTATCCGGCCAGATCGTGTGGTCTATATCGCCACGAAAAGTTAAATTTCAGCCCACTAAAGTTGCCTGGCGCGATGATGGTATGTGCAGCCTAAATTGATTGTGTGGAATAATGCATGCTAACACTCTACAGGCCGGTCGTTCGCGCTGATTTCAAAGGATGGTGCTTGTCGTGTTTACAATGTCAACAACGGAAAGCTCATGTACAACGTTCATTTCCCAAGGGATGGTTGCATCTGGACAGCAGTAGCATGGAGCCAGCTCAGCATGTCTGAGGGATTGCTCAAATCCCAGCCCTTTAAAAGCATTGTCAAGATAGATCCGTTGAAACATCTTCCCAAGCTGCCCTTGCTTCAAGGCCAAGCTCCTGAGTAAGTGTAGCTAGGCAGATTGGTCGATCGGTTTCTAACATTTTAGGTCAAATACATATATACAGCGTCCAGTCCTGGATGACATTATCCACAGCAGCATGAAGGATCCACAATCATTCTCAATGAGTATGATTTTCACTGGATCTAAAGCAGGTAAAGTATCGCTAAGTCTTTTTGGAGCGCTCAATTTAGGCGAGATACAGATATCACCGCCCTCTGAGGTGCTATCAATAACTTCCATGAAAAATCAAACGCGGCACATGCTGCTTTCTCGGGACGATTCAAGTTTGTACCTTGTGCCTCTTTCGGTTGACTTTATAGAAAGATTTGGCCTATACTTGATCGATGTCACAACTAATCCAGTCAAAATACTGGCTACGCTGGAATACATGAAAGACACTTTGGCAGTCATTCAGACCGAAATGAAAGCCATGTCCGCTGCCAATCGAGAATTCCTTACGTCTCTTAGCGGCGCAATAGAGCTCAAACAAACTAATGACCCCAAGAATCCGCTGTTCCCTGACCAGTCGCCGACGCAAAAGCTTAGTGTTGAACAAATTGCATTACAAGCTGAATCAGCTCTACTTGACTCACTCCTGAGTGGCATAGCAAACCGCGCAATCGAATACTGGCTCAAAGAACTTTTGAAAGAAAAAGGTATCAAGAAATGGCGAAAAATTTGCTTCAATGCATATGACAACGTTCGGAAAGTTCTATTTGAAAATCTCTTGCCTGCTTGTGAGCGAATTCTCATTCTTTTGATTGAATTGCGTGGGCTTTCAAAGTGGGGAGAACGGGGTGGCCCGCTAGGGCTTGATCATGACTTGATTGAGATATGTATCGAACAGGCAGTTTCCATGTCGGAAATGGCTTACAATCTCATGTGGAGCCTAAACAGCCAGCTCCAGCTGTACAGGTACTTTTCCGTTTGGATTGAAATTCTTTTTGAAGAGGTCACAGAAATTCCATTGAAGGACCCATTGCAAGACAGCCACGGCCAAAAGTACACCATTTCGAGTAAGGTTGTGGAGTACATCACAAAGCATATTGGTGCCTCAATGAGCCTTCCTGAAGAGCTGGATATAGAGCAACCTTCAGCAAGCTTATCATCAAAGTTTGAGGACTTATCTAAGGCCTGTCATAAGGTTCTTGATAAAGTCAAAAGCAAGATGCTCGAGCACATGTATTCTACTGACGCTCTACAACTCATTGAAAGCACAGATGCTCGTGTCGAGATACGTTTGGTGGAAATGCCTAACGAAGAAGCATACTGTTATATTGCCATATGCAAAGTTGACCAGCTAGAAGTCACTTTTGCCCGCTTCAAAATGGGCAGTACTGGTCCAATCTCTGCCATTGAAATGTCCCGGGTTCATGTCAGTCCAGGGCCAGGCTATTCAAAGGTGCAAAAGATGGAGTTTATCGATGACCAAGATGTTGCTATTCTAGTCTCTGCTGAAGATGCAGAGCGGCCGCGCAAAATGCTCATTTCATTCTCATACTCTGAACTATTGTACACGGTGGTTCCGTACGAGCAGGGAAGGTCGCTTGCCGATATTGGAAAAGACGCCTCCAAGGTTCCGTTGGAATTGAAAAAATCTCGAGAATTTGATGAAGAGTTTGTTCCAGAACAGTTTTCAATCAACCAGCAGCGACATGTGGGTTGCTTGCTTGAAAAAGACCACCAGCAATTCATATTCTTTGACACCAACGAAGAGGATTACGAAGATTATGAAGATGATGAGGGTGATGATAATGATGATGATGATGATGATGATGATGAGGAAAACGAGTAGTGTAACAAAGAAAACAACGAGAATTACAAGGAGAATTATGATGAAGAAAAGAGTAGTTTATATTACAAGAGTAGATGTTTTTATTCTAGTAGAGTCGGGAAGGTTGGCAACGAGTTTTCCATCTGCTGAATAGTTGACAGTGTAAGCCCTTTCTAAAAGGTCCATTATCCTGCGTCGATAAAACCTCAACCCGTGTCGTGGAGATTTTATTTGAAGCTTAGTGAGCCCAGACACTGCGCGGGTCAAGTCCTTGCTAGCCACCATGTATTCTAAATATGTCATGGCCGAGTCGTCAATCGGTTTCTTGATAGTTTTCAGGACATGCTTCATACGCCGAGATATTAGGTTACGCTCGCGCGACGCTGGCAACTTTTCCCCTGTAATTGTACCCTCCCGCGGGGGGTCGAATATGATTTTGGTGTCGTTGTAACCAAGTGACAGTTGTGAAGGGCCTGACTTGAGAGCCCTCAGTAGTTGAAAGTAAAACTCGTTGCTCGTCTTGGATCGAGTTGCGTACTCGTCAAATGTAGCTATATCGACGGGTGCGCGTAGTTTGTGGACTTGAACGGCGGGCGACACAGACAGCCGGTTTGTTTTCAGGATCCGCCTCAACGCGTCCTCCTGTACATTATACCGAGAAAATACCAAACTCATCACAGCATTCACGGCCTTGATGTCAGTCCCCATGGCTGCTTGTTGCAATGTATCCAGCGCATCATCCGCGTCGCTAAGCAAGATACGGACGTGATCTTTTGACGTTGTATACCTGTGCGCCGCGAACATTTCCCACACGTGAGACCGCAAGAAATAGCGGCACAGCGGGTCCATCTGCCTGCTAGCAGCTCGCTGAAGGTGCCGATAAACAGTTAGTACGCGAGCACGAGTGTTGGCTGCAATGTAGTTGGGAATGCATAGGCGAGTGAGGGCCGTTTTGGAGCGGCCAACGGTGTTGTCAGGTAACCGGTCGAAATGGCGGCGTGCGGTTAGGATTGCTTTGAGGTTTTTGGTCAGCATGTATGGAGAACAGCTCTGACGCTGTAAGGGCTGGGCCATAATCTTGATCTTGATCCCGGTTCTCGTAGCCAAAGGTCAGATCTTGATCGGATTGATATTGGCTTGTATGGAAAGGTTGGGGTTAAATGTTTCTCATAAATTTACTATGTTCAACGCTGTCTGGCTACTAAGTAGTCTAAATGCACAATACCTAAGCGTTGGCCTAGTCTAAAGCTTTTGTAGCGCAGGTCCGACCCGGACCAGCTGCTTTTTGTTAATGTCCTTTGTCTCGACCGTTCCTGTCATGGCCATGACATACTTCAGCTCGTCTCCGAGAGTCTTGAGAATCAGGTCCACGCCCTCCTTTCCCTTATACTGAAGTCCGTACAAGACAGGGCGGCCGATCCACACAAAGTCTGCGCCCAAAGCAAGAGCTTTGAAAACGTCTCCTCCTCTACGAATTCCTCCATCAAAATGTACTGGTACACGGCCTCGAGCTGCAGCCACGACTTCTGGAAGAGAATCAATAGTGGCTACAGTCGAGTCCAACTGTCTTCCACCGTGGTTGGACACCCAGATGCCGTCAATTCCAGCTGCAATTGCGGCTTCTGTGTCTTCGGCTGTGGCAACTCCCTTGGCCCATATTTCCAGCTTGGTAATTGACCGCAGCCAGGGAATAGTTTCTTCCCAGCTTAGAGCCGAATCGATGGAGTTTTGTGGGACAGCTACTCTTTCCGATTCTTCCCCTTCAATCTCTTTCTTTGATAGAGATTCGGGAGCCATGATGAGATCAACGTTGCCGGTGTCTGGAAAGTTTCCCAGCTTTAGATGCTCGGGGAGCTTGAACTCATTGTACTCATCCGCAAATCTCTTGCCGAGCATGGGCGTATCAACCGTCAAAGCAAGAGCCTTGTAACCAGCAGCTTCCGCACGCTGGACTAGCTTCTTTGTAGTTTCTTTATTCTGGAAAATGTAGAGCTGCATAAAAACAACATTGTCGCCTCCGGCAGCTTTCACGTCTTCCAACGACTTATTGGAGTAGGTAGACAAGCCCATGGGGACATTTTTGAAGAGGGCAGATTTGGCTGTAGCTACCTCGCCCTCGTCTGTGGCCATTTGATGCAGGGCGGTTGGCGCAATGCCAATAGGCAGCGAGAACTGCTTTCCAAAGAGCAGTTTCCTGGCTTTCGTATCCAGCTTGGACACATTTCTCATAACTCTTGTGCGGAATCGGTAGTTATCGAAGGCAGACATATTTTCAGCGACCGTGATCATTTCATTGGCGCCAGCCTGCCAGTAATCTCTAGCAATCTTAGGCGCAAAGGGCATGGCAGCCTTTTCAATGTCGGAGACGGAGAGGACGATTTTGGGTTTGCTTTCCATTTTGATTGATACTGAATTGAGGGAGGGTGGTTACTGAACTTTTTGGGATTTCAAGGGAAAGCCTGGGGTTAAATACTTGCGCAATATGAGCAAAGGCGAGCAATGTACGAGGCCCGGCTAACCAAAGCTGAATTAGCGCAGACCAATACCACGAAATTCAAATACGAAATTTGTGGAGAAAATGGCCTTTCGTGGGGGCGCATTCAATCAGAATAGTTAGAACTTGAAACTTAGTACTTGCAAATAATTTAATGCTAGGGCAGGGGCTTGGGCAACATGATTCTCCTTCCACAGTTCTTACGAGGCAATCTACCTTCAATAAAACTATAGATCGATCAACAGACTAATAGATCAATAGTCTAGCTTGCAATTACGCTCAACATGACCAAACGAAAGAACACTGAAGAAGGTCCTTCAAAGAAATCCAAAAAGACCACTGATGCTTCTCTCCATCGCGAAGATTCACTTATTACCCCAACGCTCGGCTCCTACAAAAACACTCCTGCTGCCGCTCCAGCAGGCAATAACGATGATGCCGACGGCGAGGTAGATGAAGACGATGACGAAGATGATGGTGAAGAGTTTGGAGGTGTCACTTCTCAAGACCCTAATGCAAGTAGCGAAGCACAGGACCGCGAGCGTCTGCGGTTGCTGCTGGCAAACTTTAGTGAAGATCAAATGTCGCGTTACGAGGCGTTCCGACGTGCCAACTTGAACAGAACAGGCATCAAGAAACTTGCAAATGCTGTTTTGAACCAGAGTATTACAGGAAATGTGGCTGTAACGTTGTCGGGCCTTGCCAAGGTGTTTGTAGGTGAGCTTGTGGAGAAAGCAAGAGAGGTGGAACGACATATGGATAGAGAGTTTCTAGCGCAGGCCGCGAAAAGTAAGAAGCCAGAAGGCGATACAGAGTCGACCACGGAGGAGGTAGCTGAGCAACGGCAACCACCTTTGTTAGCTATAAGGCCGGAACATATGCGCGAAGCATGGCGACTGTACCGCAAAGAAATGGGAACAGTGCCCAATGCTCATTGGAGAAGACAGGGTGGTGAAGGTGACGGTCGATTCTTCCGCTGATTGACCTGTATTTATTTTTTGACAACGCGTTGGCCAATGCTTTTGATTAGGCCTTATTGGACATGTTAACTTTTCTAAAATTGATTGAATTACAGCAAATATATGGGATTACATGTTCTTGGTGAGCTTTTTGTACCAAGGACTCGACTTTGAATTAGGAGTGGCGTCCTCGCCTTCGATCGTGACGACACCGATTTCGTCGGAGCCGCCGGAGTCGAGGTCCATTCTTCGGCCCTCAAGAAGATCAATCTCTTCGATCCTCAGATATCTGGTCTTGAATATCCACTTGTAACCAATGTACATGATGACGAAAAGAGGCAGCAGAATGTATCCAGCAACGAAGTCAGCAGCGCTCCAAGGACTGAAGCATGTCCAGCCTTGTACAAAAGCAAGGAATACGTTGGCAATTAGTCCAAACCACATGTTGTAAGGGTACAGCATGGATTCAAAGGGGAGATCTTTGCCAGTGTATCCCTGAGCGTGCCAAGCCTTGCGAAATCGAATATGGATGAAAGAAATGGAACCCCAAACTATGAAGGTGGAAACTCCAGAGAGTGAGACGATATAACCATAAGCTTTGGCAGCTCCATTACTAAGGTTCATTAAGCAAATGCAACCAAAAGCATTGGTGAAGACAACAGCGTAAACGGGGACTCCACGTGAGTTGGTCCAACCGAGAAAGCGGGGAGCTGTTCCGTCCTGTGACATGTATAGAATGGATCGCGATCCAATGTAAATTGCAGAGTTGCAGGCTGAGAGACAAATGACAACAATGAATGCATTAACGAGATGAGCACCACCTTCCCAGCCAGCACGCTGGATGGCAATTGTGACGGGGGATCGGAGAACACGGGCATCAGTGCCGAGAAGACCTGGATCATTGTAGGGTACACAGAGGCCAAAGAACAAAGCGCATCCCATGAAAATTACAATGATACGGAAAAACACTTGGCGAACGGCAGTCGGTACTGCTTTGGCTGGGTTCTTGGTCTCGGTTGCTGCAATAGCCACAGACTCAACACCAGCGTAATAGGTAGAGCAGTAAACAAAAACACTTGCAACGCCGCGGAACCCGTTTGCAAAAGCACCTGGATTGTGCCAGTATTGAAACCCAAAGGCGTCTTGACCTTTAACACCGCCTGCAGAGTAGATGATGGCAAAGAAAAAATAAGCAAAAAGGCCTATAATCTTGATAAGAGCTAGCCAAAACTCGGCTTCGCCAAAAGATTCAACGCCAAGCATTTGAAACGAGCCAAACAGCACCCAAAGAATCAAGAACCAGCCCCACAAGGGAACTTTATCAGACCAGTATGATAGAACAGAACCAAGAACGTTGTATTCGTTGGCAAGTACAGTGACCCAAATAATGAAGTAATTCCAGCCCATGGCGAACGCGAAGGCTTTATCCACGAACCGCTCGCCCTGCTTGATAAAGGCACCACCTGTGGGATAGAGAGTAGTGATTTCTCCAATTGACTGCGTAACGGAGAACGCAATCATTCCAACGACTCCAAATCCAATGATAAGAGCGGCGGGTCCACCCTTGGCAAGAGCACCACCTGTACCGACCATAAGGCCTGGGCCAATGATACCCGCAAGGGCCATCATTGTCAAATGCCTGTTCTTGAGGGCACGTTTTACACCGGTCTTGGGATCATATTGACTATGATCGTTGTCTGCTTTTTCAACAGAAAATGATTGTTCTTCAACAACACCTTCGATCTTAGACATGTTGTAAAGATTTGAGAGTGAAGTTTAGAGAGTAGATGAAGCTGAAGGAAATGAAGGAAAGAAGAAAGGTTTGAAGGGTATTTTGGTCTATAGATATACTAGGAACTAGAATAGAAAACTACGAAAAGCAAATAGGGTCCGTTCTTGATACCAAGTTAGTAGAGAGAGAGCAGCGCTTAAACTTAGATTGCGTCCAATTGTCTTGGCTTTTTCTTTTTTCTTAAGATTTTCTTTCTTTTCTCTCTTTAAAGAAGTGAAACGATATCGCAGGCGCAGGTGACAGAGGGCTTTTGAGTTACGAAAAGTTAAAGGGCAAGTTAATATGGGGGATACAAGATTATGCAGATAACGCATATACTTTGTGGCGAGCGGTCTACAGTTTTTTGTTATCTCTGGTTGGTTTTAGATTTCACGATGGTGTGGGTAGAAGTTCGTGTTGAAGGGGACGTTTACAAATTAAGCTATTATATAAGGTGACAATTAAGAGTGGAAACAGGGCTTGAAAATTACAGCGGCTGTTGCAGCTGCAGTTGCATGAGGGCATCGACAGATGAAAAGATCCTGACACCAGAGAAAAGCCGCTTGAGTTTGACGTATCAACGGCTGAAAGGGATAGATTTTCTAGAAGGGCTATGATGATGGTTCGACAGTTGCCAGTTTTATTGAAATGGTCTATACTGTGCAATGCCCGCACTTTCAATTGCCATTGCGATTAAAACTGAACAACCTTAACTGTGTTTTCTAGAGTTAAACTGGCACGGTGCTGGCTTCAATTTGTTTTCAGTACGTTTTGAAGCCCCTTTTAAAGTACAGCTCGACTGGCAGTAGATGCTTGGATTTTACTGATGTGGTGGCACTGGTCAGTGCTGTCACAACGAATGGAGCCGTTCAAACTGAGAACCTCCAAGCACTAATACTATAATACCCGCGTAGTACGTCTAAAGTTCGTATACTTGATTTTACAAATTTCGGGTCACGACCTAGGCCTTCTACCCATCTTCAAGTCTACCTGGACGTCGACCTCTCTCTCTCTTTTTCTCTCTCTCTGAAAACGGGTATGGCTCGCTATGTGAGGAGCGGCATGACTAAAAAACGCGCCCTCCCTCACACTTGTGTTGGACATTCAGCCGCCCTTCAGAGCCGCCAGCGGGTCCGCCACGTCTGTGTATAGCAAGTGTTGCATTAGCTATAATAGTCTAGCGCTACGGACAGATGCTGATTCGGCTTCGGAGAAAGAAGTTGAGAATTTTCAGGTCATCATGGCATGTTGTTGGAGGGTCAACCACACAGTAGCTGGAAACATGATCTAACAAAATTTATTGAACTTTCAAAGGAGCCGTTCTTTACGACGCCAAGACAAGGTCCTTGCAGGGCCAAGATGCTGACGATAACAGGTTCAAAACGGTGTTTTTTTCCTGTTCCCAGCCATGAGCCACTGGTATCACTGGTATTCAATCTTTTATTACAGTGGCTACAGGGCTTGGGGGCTTGGCAGGAAGTGGAGCTCCGGCGAATTGACGGCAGAGCGCCAAATGAGCGCCAAAAACGTTTTTGGATGTGGCCACATGCCTCCAAGGACGCCCGGACTAGTTTAGACCTACTTCAGCTTGGGCTTGTGCGAATTGCCGCCATGGGGTAGACCAGCTTGTGTCTCCAGGCGGGTTTGGCTTTTCCCTTTAAACCACGTCGCCTCATAGCTCGCAAGCTTGAGGTTGTCTAGATTATCTAGATAATCAAGGAGCCAATTATGATCGTGACATTGTGACATCGCGCTTACAGAGAACTCCAACCAACGGTAAAGCTCAAATCAAAATGTTCAGCCGCTCTTCTTGTCGCTTATTTTGTTGCTTAATTGCCACTCTAATTAAGAGCCAGACAAGTCCACTCAGGACTCCGCTGGCCTAAAGAGATCTAGGTTTATTCCTTTATCCGAAGAAAGAAATGAAACGCTCTGGCATTCTATTATTTTATTACCGAACACCTATTGTACCAGTATACTGCTACTACTACAGCTGTATATAGAAACCTAAGTAGAGCTGGAGCATTCTACCGCGCAAACATACATGGAAAGCCCGCGCTTATTCCGTATTTGTAACCACAGAAAAACAAGGAAATGCATCTAAAATAGCAAGCCTATGTATGCCATGCCATGCCACTGGTACAACTCTAGGTGATAAAACAAATAAGAAAGGAGAACGAGCACTTGACTAGCTATGCTCAACGTATCGAAGATATAAGAACACTACAAATATATAAATTATAAAATAAAACAAAATCAAATGACTCTACTTGTCTTTCACCTCAGCAAAGCAAGTGCTCTAGATTGTTGGCTTAGGTTAGACGAAGACTAAAAGTTGGCTGCCAGACGACCCCAGAAGCCCTTCTTCTTCTTCAGGGCAGAGTCTTCTTCATCAGTGTTTTCAGAAGAATCGAGATCCTTCCGCCGACCTGAGTTGAGATCAATCTCATCAAGTGCCAGAATCTTGGTCTTAAAAATAACCTTGTATCCAAAATACAAGATGAAAAACAGTGGCAAAAGAATATACGCATCCACAAAGTTGCCAGCGTCAAACGGACTCAGCGTGGTCCAGCCCTGAACCAGCGCTAGGAAAGCGTTAGCAGCGAGGCCAAAGTACGCGTTGTAAGGATAGAGCCACGACTGGAATGGCAGATCCGCAGGAGTGTAGCCCTGAACTTTCCAGGCGGCGCGGAATCGAATATGGATGAACGAAATGCTCCCCCATACCAAAAACGTCGAGACACCGGATAAGTTGACAATATACCCATACGCCTTACCAGCACCAGTACTGATATTCATCAAACTGAGCGCTCCAAAGAGATTGGTGAAGATAATGGCATACACAGGGACTCCTCCTTTCGTGGTGTAGCCAAGGAACTTGGGAGCAGTGTGGTCCTGCGCCATGAATAAGACAGTACGTGATCCAATGTAGATGGAACTGTTGACGGCTGACAGGCAGGTCACCAGAATGAACGCATTGACAAGATTGACACCTCCTTCCCAGCCGGCATTCTGAATAGCCACAGTCATGGGACTACGCAGGGCCTTACTGCTGGCTCCCACGAGTCCAGGAGCAGTACTGGGCGCTGTGATTCCAAAGAAAAGGGCCGAGCCCATGTAAATAAAAATAATGCGCCAAAATACCTGTCTGATAGCATGAGGTACAGCTTGCGACGGATTCTTCGTCTCAGTTGCAGCGACAGCAATAGACTCACAGCCAGCATAAAAGGTAGAGCAAAAGACAAACACGCTAGCAACACCGCGGAATCCGTGAGAAAACGCGCCTGGGTCGTGCCAGTATTGAAAGCCAATTGCATGTTTTTGGCCAACAAGACCACCGGAGGCGTAAATAATGGAAAATATAAAATACGCGACAAGGCCTAGAAGCTTGAAAAGAGCCAGCCAAAACTCGGCTTCACCAAATGCCGCGACACCCAAGAGCTGAAATCCCAGGAAAAAGAACCAGAACAGTAAGAAATAACCCCAAATGGGAACCTTTTCGCTCCAAAACGACAATATACTACTCAACGTGTTGTATTCATTTGCAAGTACTGCAATCCAGATGATAAAGTAGTTCCAACCAACAACGAAAGAAAAAGCCTTGTCAACAAATCTTTCACCTAGTTTCGTGAATGCTCCTCCTGTTGGGTATAGAGTGGTCAGCTCTCCCAGAGACTGCATGATAGAGAACGCGATGATACCAATCACACCAAACCCAATAAGAAGAGCAGCCGGTCCACCAGAGGCCAGAGCACCTCCCGCACCTACAAGCAGACCTGGACCAATAATTCCGGCCAGAGCCATCATTGATAAATGTCTAGTTTTGAGACCACGCTTGATTCCCGTTTCAGGGTCGATGGCGGCATGATCACCTTCGACTCCGTATGTCAAGCTAGGGACGTGGGCCACAGGGGGCCCCAATTCCACGTCAAAAGCTTTCGTCATGATTTCTGAGAGCGGAGGTCGGTTTTGGTTGAAAAAAATAACAAGAAGAGATTGAAGAAGAGAGAAAAAAGTGCTTGTTATGTAGTAACGGATTTGTTCTCGTTTGCTCGTAGAAGCGTGGCTAGGTCCGAATGAAGCAGCCGTATATGTCAGTATCTCAAGTCTGGTATACGCTCCGCTAATATGGGCTTGAGCTTAAAGATTAAGCTTTTCTGAGATTCCCAAAGAGGAAGTGCTAAAGCACGCAATTTAAGCAGAACATGTAGAAATTGTGGCGCATCTGCGGCAGTATAAGGATTTCACTAGACAATTTTTCACTCGACACCTTTTTTTACAGATTTCATGAAGGATTCGCTAGTATAGACTTAAGGACTTATCCAGAGTTCGGCACAGAAGAGCACGTAAGGTGACGCTCGAAGTTGTGAATCTATGGAAGCAGCACTTTTGCCACATTTATTATTGCAGTAAATCTAAATGCGGTCGCACGGTCGGCTTTTGGCCCTCAGATTTAGCTACATATAGTTTGGTACTGTCTCGTTATGGGCAGTATATTCCGTACAGAGCGCTCTCGGCCGGTCTATACGCCCCGTCCGACCTGTCCGACCTGTCAAAGTTCAGTTCACTACGAATGTTCGCACCCCAATTAGTACAGATCTAATTCAGTAACAGATGCAGATTTCTATAGGTATAGTTAAGGTCCAGTCTGGTAGGCCAGTAAGTCTACGTAGGTAGTAGCGCAGCCAATTCGGCGAGACTCGTACAAAATTACGCCTTGTCCGCCGGCGGCACTGCAGCTTGAAGCTTCTTTGCCTGTCGCCCTTTGAGATACTTAATAGTGGCCATGGATGGAAAACTCAACAGCCAATTGACCACTATCCAGGCTGCCATGATGCCTAAATTCATACCCAGTCGGTTTCTCGTGCCAAACAACACCGTTCGAATAGCCATTTGAGCATTGTTCACAGGCAGCGCCCAGCCAATGCGGTACACCTTAGGGCACAGCTCAAGAGGCGAAATCCCCGTAGAAGAATTAATAACGACCCAGGTAATTAGCCAAAAACCAGCCGCAGGTGGGAATACGTTCATAATGATGCTGATGATGTTCTCACTTGCACCATTCAGCGCCCACATTGCCATGAAGTTTATCATCCAGAAAATGGGGAACCCTCCACGCCCGAAATGCACTGTAAAATCCTGTTGAAACGCAAGAGACACTAACGAAAACGCCAGAGATAGCATGAGAATAGACAACATATTGATGATAGGCCGGTATAGCATGTACTGAATGAAGGGTACTTTTCCCAACATAACCATTTGGATCTGGGCAAAATTTGGGATTTGAAAAAACGATACAATGATGAGAAAAATCAATCCTGTCGACAAAACAGCCACAGATACATCGCTGTTGATAGGTGTAACATTGACTAGGCTAATAGAGACAGGGTTGAGCAACACATTGGGGTTCGAAGACACCAGCGCACCAACCTCTGCTGGAGTGAGAGAGTCTGTCAAGTTCTGCGCCCATTTACTACTAAATTGAGTAGTCCACGTACTATTAAGAATATTTATCAGGGGAACAACGATTTCATCGTAAACGGTACCTTGCCGCCCTTCTGAGTAGTAGAACTGTACGACATTGGCGGCTGTGTACCCTGATCCATCCACTGCCGCTCTTAGATTTTCTGACGCGTTTGCCTGGACTACTAGAGCTCCCCAGGCCCTTTCGTTCAAGATATCGATGGGCACATCGCTGGCTGGCCTGCCGTATTGTAGAGGGGTGACTGTTTCGTATCCTAGGTTGGCAGAGCTAGCAGGGCCCGCAGCCACCGATTCTGTAAGCTGAACGAGCGATTGGCCCACAATACCACCATCATAATCAATAACAAAAATGTTGATATTGTGCACACGATTCGAGCGTCCATACATGCTTCCCCAGTATAACGCAAAAATCATGAGAATCAAGATCGACATGTACAACAGCGTAAAGGCGCTCTTGGTGACTACCTTCCAATGAAGCTGTCGCAGAGATCCATGAAGAAGGTTGACCTGCTCGTGAACAAACTTGCTGGCTCGAGACTGTTGGCGTTGCAAATCATGGGCAGACCCTGCATCATTGTTTTCTCCATTGTACACTGCTTCTGAGTGTCCAGAGACGGTTGCGCGATCCAGTTCATCCGGGTCTTGAGGGGAGCCTCTTGGAACTGTGTTCGGTGAAGACTTTTCCATGAAACTGACTCAAAGCAGAAAAAGCTAAAGTTCTCTAAATGGCAACAAGAATAGAACGTAAATTCTGACAAAAGTAGGCTGTTTGATTGTGTATATATACGTATCTGGAACTGGTATATATATATATCAGAAAATGTCTAGGGGCAGCCTGTTCGTCGCGATAACTTCCAGAAGCCCAATTGGAGGAGCGAGCCCAGGTTGGATTGCTTGCGAAGTCTGCTAATTCACGGATCCCTCTCCAACTGCCACGGAGAGGGTCCGGTGCTTACGGTCCGGTGCTTATCCGGTCACGATTTGCTTAGTAATAACGGAAGTTCAAAACGCGCCAGCACAAAAATAAGTTTATGCGCGTGATCCGAGAGCGGCGGATAAATGTACCATAATTAGTATGAGACGCAGTGAAATACCTTTATGATTCTGCTCCTGGTTCTCTTGTTCTACTCTGCAAATACGCCCAGGTTTTCTAGGAACTCAGGAATGCCATTGTCACTTTGAGATCATTATGTTAGTAAAACGTATTGGGCGCAAACATTGAATGGCATAGCTATGCATGTAACATACCGTGAAAAAGTGTCAAGCCCGAGACTGTCTTCGAGCTTACTTGCTTCGTCTGGTGACTGCTGGTAGTCGGAGCCACTATGATATGAGAGATTTTGGTTCTGACATGTTAGCACAAATAGTCAATGACAGGTATATACTGTACACAAGAAGAAACTTACAAATCTATCATCAACAAGACTGAAGCCACTTGAGGGAGATTTGAATTGAAAAACGTTGTCGCTGAAGGCTCCGAGTTGATTCACAGTATGGAGCTGCTCTTGCTGTTGTTGATGCTGCTGATGCTGCGGATGTTGGGTTTGCGTTGTCTGATAATGAACATCCTGTAATCCTCGGCCTAGTCCATACTTTTCCACGCGCTGCTCAAAGTATTCCTGGCCCACAAACGTACCTTGCCAACTCTCACTCAGCTTTTGGGTATATGCGTAGAGGGCACTTGAGACTTTGAACTCTGGTCGGCTGCCCTCTGCCACCGCGGCTTGGATTTGATCTAAGCTCTGGTCCAAAGCTATGCCAACAAAGTAAGCAAAAAACGGCGATGCAGTACTAATGCTGAACGAAGACGAGTAGTTGGTGACGAGCTGGCACACCAGCATAGGTATTGAATACTGCGGAAAGTATAAATCCATGGGCGATTTTTCGAGTTGACTTGTAGATCGGAAAAGCTCACAAACTGTCGAAAACGTTAGATATAAATTGACTACTAATGGTACTAATGGCGTATGAAGTTTGCTTGAAAGATTGCCAAGGCTACAGTGCTCTGCTAAATTGCGCGACCACAAATGGAGCCTAGAAGCAAGGTCGTTGTTGAACATGGCCTTGTGGATACGATCCAGCTCGGCATAGCTGGATTGGTTGACATGGCGAATGTAGCTATTAAGTAGGCGTAGCAGCCTAAACAGACTGTTGAACACAGAAATGTTCCTTGCTGGTTGTGCTGGCCAGTTGGCTTTCATAAAGCTAGCGTGAGTTTCGGAATCCATTTCTGAGTTGGGCCGGCTATATGGTTTGATGAGATCCCACTCTTCCCAGCTGTCTTCGTTTAGTGGCTCTACGTCGAAATCACTCTCACTAATGTGCGGGACCCTACCCAAGCGGGCCGCGATTAGAGTCTCCACGACGCAACACGCGTACCATGTGCGACGGCCAAAGTCGTTAGACCGAATGCTGGCTGGAAGTTGATGCAACCCCAAATCGTAAGCTATCCGTACCGCAAGCCCAATCATGTTCCAGGCGTCGCTTAAAAATCCTTTTCCAATCAGTAGTAGTGACATCAATATCATGCTTTGTACTGTCTCCGTAGTGTATTGTGACTCCCTTATGGGATTGGCAATTTCGGCTGCCCATTCTAGAAACCTGGGAACTTCTGGCTCGCCGCTAACGCATTGAGCCATCGTCAGAACCGTACAGAGCAACATGCCATGGCTGCGGCTAGAGAACGGATCCTGAGAGTACGCAAGGCGCATAAGAGACACTTTGTCTACCATCGGAAGCCACCCATGTACAAACGAAAAATAGTGCTCAATTAAGTCAAGTATGCGTGATGTAGGAATTGTTTTGAGCCATTCAGATGCAATTACAGTAGAGTGGTCCATTTGAATAGAAGGACAAGAGAGCGAGACGATGGATTTGAAGCCCGCTGAAAGGCCGATGTAGGCCTGACACTCTCCTACATGTGCAGTAGATGGGGGTATAGAGGCACTGCTAGGCGGTGTGACGGATGAAACTGAGCTTCCTAAAGGTGATCCTACTCGCGGCCGTGAAGCAGGATGCAAAAGCTGTGTTGAAGCTGGCAGCCGTGGAGGGCCAGCAAATTCCCCGGTCTGCTGCTTTGGCTTTTCGTCAAACTCCACGACAGTCGAGTATCCCGTATTACTGGCCAGATTTACCTGCTCTTTAATGCGCTGTGAAACCGAACTGCTTTGCCATGCTTTTTCGTACGTTTCGCGTGAAGGTTGAGCAGGGTTGCTCTGGTCTTTAGGAACTGCCAGCAGCTTATCCAGAAGCACATTGAGACTAGTCTCGCCATCCTCACTATTCGTAACGAGAAAAAACCCGAGAAACTGTTCATAATGATGTATGCACTTTTCGAGTTGCTGAACATAACCAGCAGGCAACCCTCTCCTCCGCGACTCAGCATACGTGCACTCTTGGCCTAAGGACAGACATGACCCACAGACTGGCTCTTGCCCGTTGCACTTTGTCTTTCGCAGCCGACACTGGAGGCAAGCGCGGCTGATGCGACGGCGCTTTTTGGGGTTTGTGTCGGGTTCGACTTTGACGACGGGAGTTTCAGGTAAACCTTGTGGCTTGGTCATTGAAGATGTCGTTGACGTACCTTGGTATATTGTAAGTCGTATGTCGTAAAAGAGGCCTTTCAGGAAGAATACTGGTAGTTGAAACGAAATGGTATAATTGAACCAGTCTTTTAGCGGATATGGACCAAATTCTGGGGTAGCGTCTGTGTGAGTAGTTTAGGTCCTTGAAAGAAAGGCAGCTCTGCAAAATATGCGGTAAAGAATTTAACCTTTTTTTTTTTAAAATTTAATACTTATGACCTTATACTTGGGTCTTAGGCGGCCTATGAATACCTAACACCACCACTTTCGCTTGATTCATTTCGCAGCTCCAACTTCTAACGCCCTGGCGACACAATATGGCTTCATTTGAAGACAAAGCCAGCGGTTCTGCTGCTACTGCTACGGAGAAGGTAATGGATGGACCTACTACTCTCATATCTAGGTCCAAGCTAGACTGGACAGCTTCCATGAATTCCCCACTCAATTACTCTAAGTCCTCCACAATTCTTATCATAGGCTCTCGGGGTACCGGCAAGTCTACGCTCGCCGTAGTTACTGCCATAAACCTACGCCGAAAGTTCATTGACATCATTGCCATGTTCGAATCTACCTATGGCATGACTGCTGAGGCATTCACTTCCAAGCATGGTATTCGCGAATACCGCAAGACTGAGTTCCAGCTGTTGCACAAATCTCTTACGGAAAACCGAACAAATTGTGTTATATCCTGCTCAAGCCAGGTGGTTGAGGAACCCAGTAGGTCGTTCTTAATGAAGCATCTCTCACTACATCCTGTAATCCACATTACACGCAGTGAAAAAGAAATCAAAGAAACGTTTTTTCAGCATCCAGATCGCGATAAGATTTTGGCACAATCTAAAGCTCGCCTGCCATACTACGGCCTTTGCTCCAACTTTGAATTCACCAATCTTGGTCTGCTGTTTCTTGACGAGTCCGATTATATCGACAAAGTGAGCTTTAGTACCATCATATACGGCACCAAGCACAAAGAACTTACACGGAAACAGGTGGTCTCAACAGGACTTAAAAAATTAGAGCAGAGTTTTTTGCAATATCTCAAATATGTGATTGGCGATACTGTTAGTTTGAATTATTTTGCCAATCTCAAAATTCTACGTCCATGGCAACCGGCAGAAGATAAAGATAGCACATTTTCGCGATCTATGCTGCTCCCGTTCTATGACTTGACTATCTCGAGAATAGATTTCGACTCTGTGGCAGTTGGTATTGATGCTCTTCAACTGAGAATTGACCTATTGGCATCGTGGGCACTACGTAAAGGTTATGATCCGTTATTTTACGTGGCTACCCAGATATCTTATGTCCGTTCCAAGACTACATTGCCAATCATCTATGAATTCTCAAAAAGTTTTTTTGATCTTGCCTACACGCTGACTCCTCAAAAAGACTGGACTCGTTTCTACTCTGAGCTGCTGTATCTAGGGCTCCGGCTAAATGTCGAGTATTTGATTATATGGCGTGACTTGACGCCGGCACTAGAAGCGTTGGCGAAACGCAAAAACCACACCAAAATCATAAGCGCACACACGGCCAACAGCTGGAGCCCTGAGATTTTCAAAAGGCTTCAACAACAGGCAGCGTCTGACGGTTGTGACATTCTTTTAGTAACAAGCTATGCAGTTTCTCTTGCAGACAACTTTGATCTGGCAGCGTATTTAAACTTTTCGACGTCGGATCCTGTTCCGATTATAGCTTATAACCATGGGCCACTTGGCAAAACCTCGCGGTGTCTTGGCCAGCTGCTCTCACCAGTTGAGCATTATGATTTTTTCGACATGCCAAACAGTTTTTACAAAGTCAAAGACGGCCCGTGGACAATAGAATTCAACAACAAATCAAAGAGGGATCTCTTGACACTGCAAGAAGTCAATCAGGGCATTCATGGCCTGTTTTTTCTGCCTAAATTACAGTATTACCACTTTGGCCAATACGTGAACGATAGGCTGTCTAGTGTAGTGCACCAGGCCGCGTTTGACAATCTCAATCTTCCTCACCGATACTCAGACGTTCAGGGTGACGACATTTCTCAACTTCAGGCATTGTTCCAACAGCCAGATTTTGGCGGAGGTGCGGTATCTCAGCCCTTCAAGTGCCACATAATTGATATACTTGACTCTGTGTCACAAGAAGCGCGCCTCATAGGAGCAGTGAATACAATTAAGACCATTCGAAACCAAAAAACGATGCAGCCTATTTCCTTTCGAGGCGAAAACACCGATTGGCTAGGCATTCATAATTGCATAACCAAATACTTGAGCGCAAAAAACTCTATCAACTCTAAAACCCATGTCGTCATTATTGGTGCGGGAGGTACGGCGCGCGCGGCTGTTTACTCACTTATCAGACTAGGTGTGAAGAAGTTTCACATTTACAACAGGACTCGCTCAAATGCCATACAGATGGCTCAACATTTTGAATCTCTATTTTCAAGTGCACTGATGCCTATACTGCCTCTGGAGTTTCCTCGCACAGACATGGCATCATCAACAGTTGATTCTTTGCGATTTAATTCCACACACAATGAAGGCATGCGAAGAAAAGAACTGAGCTCTAAGCCAACTGCTGCAGGCTACGATGCTGACATTGGTTCAAGATCCAGCAGCCTTGTAAATCTCAGCATAGCAGCCTCAGTTTCCGAGCGTGCAATTGCTCCCTCTGAAACTAACGAACCTGACAGCAAACGCCAGCGACTAAGCGCTAGTCCAGCGAACGGCAAGTCTTCAAAACGCGACTTTGGTACGTTATCATTCGAACAGGAGCCGGAGAAACAGACACTCTCTTTTGAAATGTTGGAGTCACTCGATAAGCCGTGGCCCAAAAACGTGCCGCACCCGACCATGATATTTTCCTTAACGCCTAAGCACGAATCGGTGATACATGACAGCTGGTTCGACAGCCCAACTGGTGGTATTGGCGTTGATGTGAGTGTGCTGTTTTATTTTATCATTGATGTGAAAAGTAACAACTAACGAAAATGCTTTCTTTAGGCTGTATACACACCTCTAATAACTCCTTTCTTAGCAAAAATCCGGGCCAAGCAACTGCAAGCTAGTGGTTGGGAAGGAGTGGATGGTGCAGAACTCATGATGGAGCAAGCGTTTGCACATTTTGAGTTGCTGACTGATAAACGGGCTCCAAGAAGTGCCATGATTGAGGCTATGACGAGAGCGTTAAGAGCAAAGATTGGAGATGATGAAGTAAGGGAGTAACTGATATTATCATATAATTAAAGCGATAACCGGTGCGATTTTTGTTTGTCGAATGGAGCCTTCATCAATTATGTTTTAGTTTTGTTTCGGGTGAAGGCCAGGATCGCGTTAAGGTGCTATATGGAATGGACTGCCATAATGGACTGTAATAATAAAATGCAATAACGGGCCAAAGAAAAAGAGACCACAACTGGGTATATCGATAGTATAGACAGTCAGTGACAAGCTAAATAATTGAGAGGCTGTTTTCAAGTACTCGAAATGAAAAATATAAAAATATAAAATATATAAAAATATTACCCCAGGAAAACAAAAATTATGTGTTCGGTACATGTCATAACCGACACTTTACTATGAGCATGAATTCTTTACCGTGTGATTCAAGGAACATTCAAAGCTGGTCTATCGAGGCTAAGAAAATATCCTCCAACTGTTAGATTTTGGTTGCTGAATTTTAGTTTAAGTACTCGTACATTTGCCAGTTTATTGCTCTTTTTTTCTTCTCTATTTCTCGTCAAGATTTAGACACACATCGCATATCCATCCAATACTCCTATCATTGCTATAACTATTGTCATCACTATTACTACATCTTCACAATGACCTCTCCAAAATTCGCCCTCGATGTCGTTGTTGTTGGCGCAGGCCTTGGTGGCCTGGCAGCTGCCATTGGTATACAAAAAGCTGGCCACAAAGTCAAGCTTCTAGAGCAAGCTCCCGCTCTTGGTGAAGTAGGTGCCGGTATTCAGATCCCGCCAAATTCGGCCAACATTCTCAAAAAGCTGGGGGTCGGCGAGGTCCTGGAAAAATACTGCATGGAGCCTGAAAACATCAACTGCCGAACATACAAGAAAAGCAAGCTCATGGTCTCCCAGGAACTAGTCCCCCATGTGCAGAAGGTATACGGAGGCCCGTACTGGCACGTCCACCGTGCAGACTTTCACAAATCCATGGTACAGGTTGCAGAAGCAAGCGGCGTGGAAATCATTCTTGGTGCGTCAGTTACAGAGGTCGATTTTGAAAACAACTCAGTCCTTTTGGCCGATAAAAGAACCTTCAAGGCCGACTTAATCATTGGCGCGGACGGGCTCAAATCCGCAACACGCACTTCGCTCTCTGGAAATCCCGACATGGCCTACGACACGGGTGATCTCGCATACCGCCTCATCATCAAAACAAGCAAGCTCAAGGGGATCCCAGAACTCGAGTTTCTGACCAAACCCGATCTTAACTTCTGGTTCGGGCCCAACATGCATGCCGTCACTTACCTCCTCCAAGACGGCCAGTCCTGCAACGTAGTCATTTGCAGCCCCGATAACCTTCCCAAGGACGTCCACATTGCGCCTGTCGAGAAACCAGAACTGCTTGAACTGTTCAAGGACTGGGACCCAATGTTCCAGACCCTCATTGGTACAATTGACTCCGTCGCAAAGTGGCGGCTGCGCAATTCGCGCGAGATGGATACTTGGGTTCACAAGACCGCTAATTTTACGCTGCTTGGCGATTCAGCGCACGCCACTCTGCCATATGTGGCTCAGGGAGCCGCGCAAGCCGTCGAGGACGCCGCCGTGCTGACCGAGCTCATCAAGAAGCTGGAAAGCAAGGATGAGCTGCACGACGCTCTGCTTGTTTACGAGCAGATCAGGAAACCGCGAGCGTCGCGTGTGGTTGAGGCTTCAACTCATTTGGGGACTCATGTTTATCATTTGGTGGACGGACCTGAACAAGTCAAGCGGGACGAACAGCTACTTGCTCGCCCTGTTGTGTCGAGCCCGTTTGCGTGGGCAGATCCATACTTGCGAACGTGGTTGTTTTCTTACGACGCCTATGCTGAGGCTGAAAAGGGATGGGCCAATTTTAAGGCTGGCAAACCTATTGAAAAGTTTGACGTCAAGATTTAAGGTGTCCAATGATGGTGTTTAGAAGGACATTATCACAGATATCACGATCATTAGTCTGAAGAAAATAATAATATTACCCACCTACAAATAAATCATACAAAAAGCTGTACTAAATCAAGAACTCTTGCTATCACACAAAAAGCTGGTACTAGTAGCTAGATCAAAAGCTCTCGCAGTCACAATAAAATATTGGAAAAGAATAAATAAATTTGGGCCGCAAATAGGGTCTTTACTCGGCACCTCCAAACTGGCGGTCTGCTTCTGTGCAATGGCCACCACGACCAGCGTTGTCAATAGCGAAACACACAAACGCGGAATCAACAATGATGCTCAACGCTCCCTCAGTAGCACCAAGCACAAACCAGCCAATAAAACCGGCAATCAGCCCAACCATGTAGCCATACAGAGATCCTCCATTCGTGTAGCAGGCTGCATGTACCCAAGCACCAAAACCCAAACACATGGCGGTGAGAACTCGTGCAGAAGACAGGAGCATTTTAGCGAGCCGGTATGCAGTCCAGGAATGAGTGTTGACAGTGACTGGGTTGTTGTGGCCGTGGTCGAGGTACCGCATGTTGGAAATGGTTCTTGACGAATCAACCAGCGCCTGTGAATTTATGACAGCATTTGTCAAAGCGAGCGGGTTGGTCAGCGAGATAACCGATGCAGGCGCAAAATTGTAGATAAAGATTTGTATCAGTCCAACGGCTCGCGAAGGCAGTACATATAGCGGAAGACGCACTAACAGACGCAAGAGCGAGGAAAAGCAGACGGTTCCGAAATGCGTACTCACAGAGTACTGGAATGCAGCAGATGTAACGGTAGATGGAGATGGCTGGGGAAATACATGGCGATGGAAGTACCACTGCGAAACGACTGCAGACGTGGTGCCTCGCTGGATGCCAGAAATGACTCCCCATGACCACATATACATGAAAATGTAAAAGGCACCTAATCCCCAAGACCGCGGATCAAGTACCCAGCTGATAATGCCATGGTTGAGGACAGTGTGGCCACGCAGAAATACTCGCGTAAACATTCCGAGCCACACCCAAGTAGCGACCAGAAAAATACCTACTGACGCGCAGTTAAATAGCATTAATGGAGTGTTGTCGCTCAAGATGGAGCAAGCTAATTTGATGATGCCTAGGCTTCGATTGAGAGCGTGCCGTCCTTTATGAATGAAATGAACCCAAAGACCAGCTAGTACAAGGGGGACCAAGCTTGTCCAGCGCATGGCCTTGTCCTGTATGGTGTTGCCTCCGTGACCACTACGGTATGACATGATCAAAGGGTACATTGACAGAGCAATCATTGCGAACGGCGCAGACACGATAGAAACGTAAAAGAGTGCAGTCGAGTATTTTCTCATCAGAAACACCCAAACTGCTGAGATAATGATTGCCAAAACGGTATCGAACAAGAGGAGCGACGATGACTTTTTAAGTATTGTATACATGGTATCACCTAATGGGACAGTTGTAGGAACATCTGTTTTGAGCCAGATCATGAGAGAAGTAGCAAACATGCAAGCTATTAGGCCCAGGTATACTGTTCCCCAAAGGGCATCCAGTTTGGGCATGTTTGGAGTTGGGAATTGAACTTCCGGAGGTATCAGAGAGCTCTCCAGGCCTTCGTTGATGTCAGACTCAGCTGTTTCATGAGGCAAAAAGTCCTCAGGATTAAATGGAACTGAGACGCCTGGCAGAACTGAGCTGTGTGAGAGTTGATTATGGTGGTGTTTAGTGCCGGTTGGCGTTTCAACAGCCAGGTCGTCTGGCGGGTCTATATCTTCATGGAGCAGATTTTTGCTTCCCAGTTGAATGCTTTCAAGATGCTGGTTGACTCTACTACTGGTCATGCTATTGCTTTTACTCATGCTGTGGTATGATGTCGGGCCGAACGAGGAGGTACTGCTCTGAACCGACTTGAACTGGTTGTTGGCCTTGTTGGCAGCTTCTTCTAAATCGAAAAAAGCGTTCTCTTCGTCGTTGGGCTCGTCCTCTTCGCCCACTGTATATGGGCGTGACGGACCTTGCATGGAAGAGTTGACAATGTATCGTGGAATGAATTGAGATCCCCAGTTTTTGCCTGATCCATAGACTGAAGGCAGATACTTTGACTCGGCTACTCGTCCGGTTGAGCGGTTCTCTTCGTCTGACCCAGCAAAGTCTGCGGTAGAGTAGAATAGAGGGGCGTCGTCCGTAGTGGTAGCATTAAAGCCCTTTGCTGTGGATATCCTGGAATGAGATTGCGAAATGAACTTTGACGCATCTATGAGTGTAAGTAAGGGGTTCCTGGCAGCATGAGTAGAAAAACTTACATTCAGAAAACATGATGAGCAAGAAAAGTGCGCGTCTAAAGGCTCAGAATTAGTGGCGTCTAGGGTGTCGATGGGTGGTAGTGGTGATAGTTGTTGCCCTTGGGCTGAGAAGGTTGGGTCGAAACGTTCTTATCTCGAGCACTTCACTCTAAATCACCCAAAATCACCTAGAAAGTGTCCGCCACAATCCTAGTACGTAATACCCTAGCCCCGTTTCAAGCGGAGCCAGCAGTTGCCTTCTCTGGGAGGGACCTTCTCATTTGGTCCGTGCAACTTTCATTTTCTCAATTTCTTCTATTTCTACTATTTTTTCAGCTTCTTCTATTTCTTCAACTTCTTCGGCTGCTTTGAAGCTCTTACCAGCAAACTACCAACGCTCTCCTAGAGTTTACAGAAGCTCACAGAAGTTCACAGGAGTTCGCAGCACCTCTACCGACGTATAGAAGACACAGAAGACTTCACACTCCCAAATGTCACGGCCAAAATGGGATTTCATAGCAAAGATAGTCATGATTGGCGACTCAGCGTGCGGCAAGTCCTCACTTACAATCCGTCTTACTGACGACCGCTTTTCCAGCATGCACGACGTCACAATTGCGGCCGAAATAGGCTCCAAAATTGTTGAGGTCGGCGACTCCAAATACATGAAGCTCCAAATCTGGGACACAGCTGGACAGGAGCATTTCCGAGCAGTCACACGGTCATATTTCCGAAATGCGGCAGGGTGCCTGCTCGTGTACGACGTGACGAGGCGCAACACATTCTTACATGCGCAGGAGTGGCTGGATGATATCAGGCAGCAAGCAGACGACGATATATCTATTTGCCTAGTCGGCAATAAAGCTGATCTCACGGAAAGGCAAGGCGGGAGAGAGGTGACTTACGAGGAGGCAGAAAAATGGGCTGCAGAGAACAAAATGCTGGCGTTTGTTGAGACGTCTGCTAAAACAGGCGACAACGTAGTGGAGGCCTACCTCAAGGTAGCCAACGACATTCATGGCAAGATTGTGGCGGGCAAGTTCAACTTGAAAGACAAGTCGAGGGGCGTCAAGGCCAACAACACGACCCCTGGGCTGCTCAATCTTAGTATTGATGCCAATGCAGAGCTCAATAGGAACGCAAAGGCGAACGGGGCATGTTGCTCCTGATCATATGTGTATAGACCTTTTTTTTTTCCTACCCGTACTTGTATTATACTCTGCCGTTTCTCATGATAATATAGTCCTATGGCCTTTTGACTTTTGGGCTTTGAGCTTTTCTCTAGCTTAGTGTACTTGGTGTGCTGGTGTGCTGCTTTTCTGCTTTACCGCTATTACGAGGATTAGGAGATTTGTGGAACGGCTGAACAAAACCGTATGGCCAAACGCGTTGTAGTAGAGAACTAATATATTTCAGCTACACAAAAATCCAAACAAAACACGGTTCACCGGTCTTGCCATAAAAAGACTTTGAAGCAAGACTTTGACTACCAGAACACATGATATAACATGCCAACTACCAGGATACTCCGGTCAAGCAAGCGCAAGCTTCCAGTTGAAAGCCCTTCTGTTGTGGCCGCTGCAAGTACTTTTACGAAGAAGGCAAAGAAATCCAAACAATTGCAGCCTAGCAGCCCATCAACAGCAACAGCAGCAGCATCAC
This sequence comes from Geotrichum aggregatum, assembly GCA_030564925.1. Lineage (NCBI taxonomy): Eukaryota > Fungi > Ascomycota > Dipodascomycetes > Dipodascales > Dipodascaceae > Geotrichum > Geotrichum aggregatum. The sequence goes on along the minus strand of JAJMAH010000145.1, from coordinate 4,424 downwards.
CACCTCCAGCAGAAAAAGCTGCAGCAGCAACAGAAGAAGCAACAGAAGTAGCAGCAGCAAGTAAAGAGTCCAACTCCACGGATAGCACTTCTAAAAGTCGCCCAAACTACTGGCTTCTTAAAGCCGAACCTGAGACCCGCCTCGTAAATGGGCACGACGTCAAGTTTAGCATTTCCGACCTCGAAAGGGAAGGCCCTTCACACTGGGACGGCGTGCGCAACCATGAAGCAAAGAACAACATGTGCAAGATGAAACTAGGCGATGAAGCGTTTTTTTATCATTCAAACTGTAAAGTTCCGGGGATTGTGGGGATCATGAGGATATGCAAAGAGGCATATGTTGATTGTAGGTTTGTTTGTTTTGCATTCTACGTACCATCTTCTTTTTTTTTGTCATGGTCATGATCATGATCTAAATGGGTTCACTTGAAAAAAAAAAAAGAAAGACTTGACTAACCAGAGGCTTCCTCAATTTCTGTTGCAACTAGTCACGGCATTTGATCCGTCTCATCCATACTACGACTCGAAATCCAAAAAAGATAACCCGCGTTGGAAAATGGTTGATGTGGAGTTTGTCCGAAAGTTAGATCGACTCATTGCGCTTCCAGAAATTAAAAGCCTGGCAGGCATAAAGGGCAACGAGCTACAAGATTTTGCTCTCGTGAAAAGAGGTAGACTGAGTGTGGTTGAAGTCAAGCCAGAAGAATGGGATTATATATTGAAGTTGGAGAAAGAGAAAGAAGGGGAATAAGAATAAACTGAAGGTGTTTGATTTTTAGCATACCAATGTATGTTTAGCTTTCGTTGTATTTCATGATATTTTGAAAAAGAGCCGTTCATGATTAAAGAAAATCAGTTTCTGACCTTTGACCTTTGACCTTCGACAACTTAGTCTCTGATAATAAGAGACGGATCAGCTCTCTGTGCCCATTCACTTAATAACCTTCCGTTAGCCATATCAAACATCATTATAACCACCAATACTTACGTCCAAGATCCATCGTAGACCCTTACAGGCTTCTCCGTAATACCTGCAATTCTTACTGCGCGCTCAATTACGCATGCAGTAACGCCCGTCCCACACATGACAATAACTTGTCTATCGCCCACTGATCCATTACCATCAGAGCCTTTCTTCAAAGCTTCTGCAAAGACAGTGCGCAGCTTTTCAGCGCTAAAAAAAACGTTGTTGTTGCCCCCATCGAGCACCGTGTTGAACGGCAGAGATATAGATGTGGGAACATGCCCAGATGGCAAACCAGGACGGGGCTCGGGATCGATACCACTAAATCTGCCTCCAGGTCTCGCATCAAAAATGACATAGTCTTGTGTAGCCTTTGAAGGGTTTTTAACAATAGTTTCAAGCTCTTCAAACGAAACCACGCGGGATTTGTCTAATCCCTTCGAAACGAATGGGGTAGTAGTGGTAGCACTAGCACTCGCATTGGCGGAAGCAGAAATGTCAGTCTCATCAATTGGATACCCGTTGGCTTCATAATCTACAAAATTGTCAAGAAGTGCGGTTCCCTCGTGTCCAAACACTTCCAACATCCACGCCAACCGCGGTGCACTGAAATTTCCTGCCGTATCGTATACAACCACAGTTTGTCGCTGCTGCTGACTGGTATCTGCTGAAATCCCCAAACTTTGCATTGCCGCATTAAACACCTCGACCGACGGCAACATATGCGGGTACGGAGAAGTTTCATCTTTGATTGCATCAATGTCTGCAAACAAGGTTCCAGACAAAATCCGCTTCTTTTCGAGATATTCCTTGTAGGCGTTGCGCGGGTTGTTGGGGAGGAACCATGAAGCGTCGAGAACTCTAAGATTGCCTCCGCTTCCTGCTTCTGAGGAGGGGGTGGCAGTAGTGGAGGCACCGGTGGAGGCAGAGAGCTTGACAAAGTCAGAGGCAGTGATAAGACCGGAGCGTGAAATGTATTTGCGAAGGGCTGCCATAATTGACGTGTACTGGTATGGTATACTAGAGACTACTGTAGATGCAATTGGGTTGCAATTAGAAGTTTTTGGATATAATGACGATTGGGTGGAAGGGTACAAGTATATCGGCAAAAGTTTCAAGTCTCGGCAAAAGCCACGCAGTATTTTATTTTTTTTTTTTTCAACAAGTACAACAATTAACTAACATTTTTTTCATGGCGCTACAAAGAGTCCAAGACTATCGCACCGTGTTTTCGGAGTGTATGGCCTCCAATTGCTTCTCGTGATCCTCCATGTGCATGGCAACTTCCTTCTCATTGTCAAACTTCATTTGGGTTACACCCGCATCTCGGTCAACATCAGTATCTAGCAAATTGGCATTACGGCGCTCAGGACCGAGAAACGTTATAATCATGTGGTAGCCAAACACACAGCCCATGAAGATTGCCATGACCTTACCGTAGTTGTATTTGCCTTTAACCTTGTTGCCTGCAGCATCCAACAACGGGAACTGCTCGCCAATAGTGCTCTCAATGGTACTAGAGGCGGAAGAAGCAAGATTACCGAGCTGGTAAGCCACACCGACGATGAACGCTCTAAAGTGAGGTGGAGAAAGCTCTGAAACGTAAATAGGAATGACTCCCCAGGCTCCTTGGACAAAGAACTGTAGGAAGAAGACAGCAGCGTTAATACCTGTGCCGTGAGTAAAGCCCCAAGGGTAGATGAGTGCACCACCGCCAACGCAGCAGACGAGAACAGCAAGACGTCTGCCTGTGATTTCAGATATGTGGCCAACAAAAACACCACCGGCAAGAGCACCAAGGTTAGCTACGGAGTTGGTGACCGTAGATCTATCAGCAGAAAACCCAAGCTGAGCAGTCAAAAACGTTGGAAACAGGTCCTGAGAACCGTGGGACATGAAGTTCATTCCAGCCATGAACAAAACAAGATAAATAAACATGAGCCAGTAAACCTTGGCTGCTTTTTTGGCTTCGGAAATAAATCCACCTCCGGGGACCTCGCGCTCGAGATGCTTTTGAGCCAAAAACGTGTCTGTCTCAGGTAAACACATGCGCCACACAATAATAATGACTGGAGGACCGGCACCGAACCAGAAAAGGGCGCGCCAGCCGTGGGGAGAGTTGTAAGTAATGGCCCGATTGAAGACTACTACCAGCAGGTACCCAAAGGCATATCCTTGTTGCAATAAACCAGATATAAAGCCTCTGGCTTCCATAGGACAATCATCAAGAGCGGTGGCAGCACAGTTACCGTATATACCACCCATGGCAATACCAAAGAGAGCACGAACGGCGAGAAACTGAGTATAAGTTTGAACGAAACCGGTTCCAAGTTCAAGGACAATAAACAGCATGCAGTTAATGATAAACGGCCACTTGCGGCCCCATTTATCTCCAGCCACACCAAAGATAACAGCACCGACGGAACGAAGCATGAGAACGAGCGTGATACCCCATGTGATGTCGTGGATAGGGCGGTCGAGGGTTTTTGCAATATCAGACGCTACGAGGGAAACAGAAAAGAAGTCAAAGGCGTCCCAAGTCCAGCCAAAGAAAGAGACCATAATGAAGGACCATTGTTTTCGCGTAATAAGTTTTAGGGGAGGGAAAGGATTAAGGAGGTGCTTTTTTTCTGCAAAGGATGGAGGAGTGAGGGTGACGACACGGGTTGAGAGATAGGCCCAGATGGAGGCCAACGAGAGGACTGGCGGGTCGCCCTTGTAGGCGTAATCACTAGCAGTCATGACGGTCAAGACAAACAAATGGCTGGACGCTAGTCGGCTGTATTTGGATTTAATAGTGAAGATTGGAGATGGAGAAATAAAAAGATGTTAAATTGAGGGTTTCAGACAGGTTTTATACTTTTTCCCACAGCTCCTCATTCAGAGGCTAGCTGAGACGTGGAGTCAAGTTGGATAGGCAGCCGTAGAATCTGGACGTACCGGTGTCCTACTGGATTCAGCGGGCCCCAAGTTCTCCAAACCCATATTCATACAGCAACAGCGGATCTGGTCTTATGTTCCCATGGCCATTAACTGGTCTGATGGCTTTACACGTTTGTAAAATGGCCGAATAAGGTTTCTGGGGTCGAATGGGTGACATAATTGGCATTATTGGCATTATTGACAAGCACGGCGATAGGCTAAGCAACCAAGGCAAAAAAGACCTGCAGATTTGCCCAAAAGAGAAGCAAGTCATGCGGCGGTGGTCCAGTCTAGCTGGAATAAATTATAAGCTTTTTGCTAACTTTTTGCTAACTTTTTGCTAACTTTTTGCTAACTTTTTGCTAACTTTTTGCATTTTTTTAAGTGTTAATTCGTGTGTTTATTTTTTATTTTTTTGTGTATTTTCTTTTATTCCAAAGGGCCGGTCCAAGGAGGCTAAACCCCATTTGGTTGTAATATATTTATAGGACCTATTAGACAATTAGACTATTAGACTATTAGACCATTACGGAGAACCC